>QANY01002564.1:241058-282603 GCA_003255025.1 Datisca glomerata
CCCCCCCCCCCCCCCCACCCCAAACGATAGATCTTAACCCCTATGTTTGTCATCGTTCATCGAAGTGCTCCTCACCCCAAGGAAAAAAAAACTTGTTCCTCACTCCGTGCATGATAGAAGCTTTCCCCACTCCCCACGCATGACTGAAGCTCGCCCCTCACCCCGTGATAGAGAAGCCTTCCCCTCACCCCCGCGCGTAGAAGATTTCCCCTCCGTTTATCGTCGTTCATCACCGAGCTAGTGCTCCATTGTCTCTATAAGTGTAATTTGACAAACCTCCTCTCTTGATCTCCTCTCTAAATTTTATTATGTGGATCACCCCATATAGGTCTTAGATAAATCAATGTTATAATTATGTACTTGATGTTTTGATGTTTTAGTATATGAAAATAACCCAGAAAAGGAAGTGGAAAAGGGAGAAATTTTGAGGAGTGCATTTGAGATACTGTTAAGTTTTAAGCATACTTAATGAATTAAAGATTTAGATTTTACTGTAGTCTAGACTAAATAAATAGATTGTGAGGAATTTATCCTCCTCTTCCTTAAGACGAAGATAGGCTATTTTTGTTTCCATTCTTTAAAAGTTAGAAATTACTTGTAGCGGAATTACAAAAGTTATAGCCACTACATTTTTGGTACCTTTATAATCTCAGTGACTTGTGCTCATCTCCATATTAATAATAGTGGAAGATTTTGCTAATTAATATTAACAGTTATGCTTAGCAAGAGGAATGATCAAACTGGGAATCGACAACAGCAAAATCACTTATATCTTAATTTCTTGTCATTATTGTGCTATGAATTCATCCCCTCTTCAATGTATTTTTTTATAAAAAATGTAAGTTTTTTATACTAGTTAATTTATCTTGGGTAAGTTTTTATTTATATAATTAATTTATCTTTGTTTTATTTTCTTAGGGATCTCTTGCTGAGAATTTCTCAAAATAGTGATTTAATTTACAGAGTGACAAAAAATGGACAAGAGTTGGATCAAAAATCCTAATATATTGTTCAAGGAGTATATTGATGATATTTCACAGTTTATGAGCGTGACCAGTAATTATCTCAATGTAGAGGGAAAAACTCATTGTCCATGTAAAAAATGTCTTAATTTAAGATATTTGTCTTTAATAGAAGTTAAAATGTATTTGTGCCAATATGGAATGGCATTAAGCTATGAACGTTGTGTATTTCATGGTGTAGAGATACAAAGAGATCACCATTCACAAAATATGGAAATGAACGGTACTACATCTCACCATGGTGGTGATAATGATGATGATGATGATGGTGATAAGATGAGAGAAATGTTAGATAACATGTGTGATTTTGTTGGGATGGAGATGAATGACGAATAAGTTGGAGAGGATAATACTGATAAAATAAATCTAAATGTAGAAATGTTAGACAGATTTAGTGATTTGTTTAGTGAAGCCGAAGAAGAACTTTATCCCGATTGTCAAAAGTATACTTCACTATTTTTTATTGTGAAGTTGATGCATTCCAAAGTGCTTAATCATTGGAGCAATAAGTTATTTAACCAATTACTTGAAGTTTTGAATGGTTCTCATCCAATAGGTTCAAAAATTCCAGCCTGTTACTATGAAGCCAAAAAAATTTGAAAGATTTAGGGCTGGGATATGACACAATTCATTCTTGTAAATATGATTGTCCTTTGTAAATATGATTATCCTAAATGTGGTGAACCAAGATATAAAATGGATGATGAGAAGGATAAAAAAGTTCCACAAAAAGCTTTGCGTCACTTTACTATTATACCCAAATTTTAGAGATTGTTCAAGTCAAAATACACATCGTCCGATAAGAGATGGGACAAGGAGAAACGTGTCAACGTTGAAGGTGTATGAGACATCCTGCTGATTCAGAAGGTAGGAAGGATTTTGATAGGCAATATAATTGGTTTACAGAAGATACTCGAAATGTAAGATTAGGACTTGCAATGGATGGATTTAATCCATTCGAAAATATGAGCAACTCATATAGCATGTGGCCAGTCATATTAGTACATTATAACCTTCCTTCATAGAAGTGTATAAAAGAATCGTTCTTTATGATGTCATTACTAATTTCTGGTCCAAGATCACCTGGTCAAGATATTGATGTGTATTTGCAGCCATTGATAAATGAGTTAAAACAATTGTGGGATGGGGTGTAAACATTTGATGTCACTTCTGGGAAATCTTTTTCAATGCATGCTGCTTTATTGTCGACAATAAATGACTTTCCAAAGTGTGGATATTTGTCTGGTTAGAGCACAAAAAGGTACTTGGCATGTTTTGTTTGCAATGAAAATGCATCTTCATTGAGGTTGTGAAGTAAAATATGTTACATGAGACATCAAAGATATTTACCTTATGATCATATGTGGCGGAGAAGTAAATTACATGAGATAAACAAGAGTTTCGTGATGCACCAAGAAAGTTGACAGGAGAAGATACATTGAGGCAGTTAGATCAAATTCAGTTGGTCAAGTTTTGCAAAAACCCAAATAAGTTAAACAAAAAAAGCGTCCTTTAGATGGTCTTAATTGGACTAAGAAAAGTGTGTTTTTCAACTTCCATATTGGTCTAAGTTGAAAACTAGACACAAATTGGATGTCATGCATATTAAGAAAAATATTTATGATAATATTTTAGGTACATTGTTGAATATAGAAGGCAAAACAAAAGACATTTATAAAGCTCAATTGGACCTAACTGACATGAAATAAGAAAAGAACTACACCTTGAACTGAAAGGAAACAAATATTTTAAACCACTTTCATGTTACACATTGACAGTAGAGGAGATAAGAAAGTTTTGTGGTTTCTTAAAGTCAGTCAAGTTTCTAGATGGATTCGCAGCAAACATATCACGATGTATCAACCAAGCTAGGGGTAAGGTTTCAGGATTGAAAAATCATGATTTTCATGTTTTACTATAAAGACTTTTACGAGTTGGGATTCGTGGTTTATTGGGTAAGGATGTGTGCACTGCTTTTTTTGAGTTGTCTAACTACTTCAAAGAATTGTGCTCGAAAACACTGAACACTAAGGACTTGGATTTTCTTAGAGACGGAATAAGTTTGATCCTGTGTGAGTTAGAAAGGATATTTCCCCCAGCTTTCTTTGATGTTATGGTACATTTGGCAGTTCATTTACCACAAGAAGCGAAATTGTGTGGTTTTATTGGTTATAGTTGAATGTGCCCCATTGATGATGATGACAATAAAGATGACACTTTGGTTAATTATGATCACGATACAATGGAATTATATCAAGTGATGATTATATAGATTGGATTTTAAAGTAACGGTGAGTATGTTAGTGTAAAATATTTGTCCATATCTTCTTATATTTGCTTTAACTTATTTTATAAGCAATAACATGTCTAGGATCTTCTTTGATGCCACTTATTTTTATGCAAGTTAATGTCTCTCGGAAGAAATACTCATCTTCCAAATCTAGATCATGCTGTAGGATCTTCTACTCATGAAAAGGTTCCCAAACGGGTATATACACTTTGTAATAGTTGTTCTTACTATAATGGATTCTTATTCTTTGTTTTGTTGTCATCTTCTTCAGAGAGTGTGAGAAAGGTTCGCATATGAACAAGAGGGATTGAGATGGAGAGATCAGTGAGTCATTTCAGAAAATTACCAATCGATACCTCTCCTCCTAGTGTTGTTAGACTTGTTGGGCAGTGGAACGTCCAATTCAACCTTGAGAATGGTGCCCACGTACGATAATTCATACCACTTCAATATGAGGGTTGGTCCAATGTGCCTGAAGAGTTCCTGGCAGTTATAATTGATAGGTTGCAGATAATAATAATACATCTATTTATTGTTATATTTTCTTTATTGCGTGACTGATAATAAAATATTATTGTAGGTCTATTTTACTACTTTGAATCAACCAGTAATGCTATGATCGATTGGATTAAATTTGAAGCAGCGAACACATATGAGGGATACAAGTACACATTGCATAGACATTATAAAAAATTTAAAGATCCAATAGTAGCACGAGAACATCCTTGTAAGGGTGTATCACAGGATGATTGGGATTGGCTATGCATAGTTTGGGAGACGGAGAAGTTTGGGGTAATTCCTATTATCAAAGCTTATATATTACACTTTAATTATTTGACTAATTATTCAATCATAAAACTCATTCGTTATAGGCACGCTAAAAGCCCAATGCTCAAAACCTTTCATACAATCATAATGGAGGGAATATCATCGATTTCGTGAGGTGAATTGAAATATTATTTTAGTACTCTTAATAAGGTTTAGTATATAATAATTAACGACTCAACTTTTGTTGTATTTTGGATAGGAAGCTTCAACTAGGGTAGCACCTACTCGAATTGAAATGTTTTACAACAGGCATTTCAGTGCTAAAAAAGGTTGGCAGAATGATACGGCTCAAGAAATATATGTGAGTAATCCCTCTAAAATACTTTTTGAATATTTTCTTATTGATGCTCATTGTATAAAGTAATAGTGTTAGTTTTTGTGGGGGGGGGTATCACTCTATATCAAATTCTGTTAGATATTTTTTAGTACTTTCTTATTAATGCTCATTGTCTAAGATAATAGTGTTAGTTTTAATGTGTATGTGCGCCTGTGTGGGTAGGGGGCTATCACTTTGTATCTGAACGTATTAGATGATTTTTTAATACTTTCTTATTGATACTCATTCTCTAAGGTAATATAATAGTGTTAGTTTGTGTGGGGGGTATCACTTTGTATCAAATTTTGCTGGATGTTTTTTAATACTTTCTGATTGATGCTCATTGTCTAAGACAATAGTGTTAGTTTCAATGTGTGGGGGGGGTTATCACTTTGTATTTGAGCATGCTAGATGCTTTTTGAATAATTTCTTATTTATGCTTATTGTCTAAGATAATAGTGTTAGTTTCAATATGTATGGGGGTATCCTTTTGTACCAAATTCTATTAGATATTTTTTTAATACTTTCTAATTGATGCTCATTGTGTAAGATAATAGTATTACTTTCAATGTGTGTGGGGGGTTATCACTTTGTATTTGAGCGTGCTAGATGTTTTCTGAATACTTTCTGATTGATGCTCATTGTCTAAGATAATAGTGTTAGTTTCAATGTGTGTGGGGGGGATGGGGTATCATTTTGTATCAAATTTTGTTAGATGTTTTTAAATATTTTCTTATTGATGCTCATTATCTAAGATAATAGTGTTAATTTCAATGTGTGTGGGGGGAGGGGGGTTATAACTTTGTATTTGAGAGTGCTAGATGTTTTTTGAAGACTTTCTGATTAATGCTCATTGTCTAATAGATATCGTTAGTTTCAGTGTGTGTGGAAGTGGAGGGGGCTTAGTACTTTGTATTTGAGCATGCTAGATGATTTTTGATAACTTTCTAATTGATGCTCTTTGTCTGAAGATATCAGTGTTAGTTTTAATTTGGGGAGTATCCCTTTGAATCAGATTTTGTTGGATGTTTTTTCAATACTTTCTTATTGATGAATATTATTATCTTGAATTTGGCTCATTGTGATGTTACAGGAACGCATGTGTACATTATGGAATGAGTGTATCGCTGAGGATGTCACAACTCGCATCGAATAAAAGATAGTTAAAGAAGTCCTCGGACGAAATAAAGGTCTTGGACATAAAGCCCCACCCACATCTTCCAAGAAAAAAAATTGAGTTGAAAATATAGAATTAAAGAAACAAATAAAGTCGATGGAGAGCCAACTACAAAGTTTACTCGCTTAGGTTAATGGATCAAGCAAGGTGTTGATTTATCTTTTAAAATAAATGTCTTCTTCGAAAGAACCAGAGTTAGCCGAGTAGCTCGAGCAGGATGAAAAGCTGAAAAACGGAAGACTGGAGAAAAAAAGATCTTGGTTTAACAGAAGTTAGTAAAAATCTCACTTTTTTCTATCGTACTATGATTGCTAGATGGCATTCCAAGCTCCTTAATCTCATTCCTATCGAACGAGAATTAGAAGTAGTGCTAGTGAGGGTATGGAAAATTCATTCATCTAATCTTTCAAGAAGTTATATAAATTGGATTGGCACCCGAGACCGTTTTGGGTGACATTTTCGCGGGCATCCATCCAATCTTCACTTATAGACATCAAGAAGAAGATCTATTAACACGCACGGCTACCTATATAACAAGTTGACTCTGACCTCTATCTCACGACCGCAAATAGAACCTGTAGCTTCATGCCCTGAACTAAACTACTACTGGCTTAGCTGCCTAGATACTAAGAACTTGGCACCCGTCCTGCCAATATAGTAGAAAGAGTATAAGTAGGATTCCACTCAGGGCACACTTGTTAGCTACAGTTCCCATCTGTCTTACGATTTTCCACCTCCTAACGATGACTCAATAGCAGAAGCATGAGGTTCAGAATATTTATTAAGCTTTGTAGTTGTAACATCAAACTTCAAATACTCTCTTTTTATTTATCTTTTTTAGATACATATGTGAAACACATTTTGTAGTGAATTATGATTCAGAGATTTTATAATGAACTACTACTAATTTGTTACATTACATATATTAATGATTAATATATGTATTTCTTAAAAACATATCATGTTTGATAAATTTTCTGATGATATTATTATCACTATCACAGGTGTATATAAAAACTAAAAATTCAGTATTTTTTATTTACATTCTGAAAATGTAAAATTTGGTCACAAAAAATATTTCGCAACTAAATAAAGTTAGTTGCAAAAGTGTTTAGGCGACGAAGAGAAATATTGGTCACAAAAAGGTTTTTGCGACGAAATTTTTTTTGGAAGCAAAAGATTTTTGCGACCAACTTTTATGGTCGTCGCAAAAACCTTTTGCGACCAGTATATCTTCAGTGTCAAATGTCTAACGCGATGAGTTTCATTTTTTGTCGCGAATGATTTTCGCTGATGAAGCGAAGGCAATGAGGTTCGCGACGAACAAATGCTCGTTGCGTTAGACCTTTAGCGACCAACTTTAGGGGCTTAAGCGAGCAAAATATTGGTCGTTAAAGCCATTGTTTCTTGTAGTTTGGGAAGGTAGGACCCCTTAGTATTCAAAGTCGCCATATATGAAGAGGTATGTGTATGTCCTGTCCAATACGGCGTAGCCTCACCCCTAATCATATCGTACCATGGCCTTCCAAGTATTCTTAGACAACCATATGTCCACTCAAATGTGTTTCTGAAGAGATTCATGGGTAATGCAAGAGCTACTCCCACAATACATTTATCCAAAATGTATTATCGGTGTTCCTATGTTTTGTTACATAGGTGATCCAAACATCTCATGGTATACCCATGGGAGCGGCATCCAATGGTGTACCCATGGGAACGGCACCCTATGAGTATTAGGCTTCGCGGTGGGCCAACATTGGGGTCGGTTTAACTCTCATGTACACCTTTTTATTGTTGTAAGGGTTCTTTTCGTGTAATGGATAAGTGAGTTTAATATGTCTATATCAAAGCGGAGCTTAGGCTAGTCTCTCCAGATTAATGGGAGTAGAGTGAACATGAGGTTTAAAATAGAAAAGAAAACTAGGCCTTGAGCCCATGTTCGGATGAAATGAAGAAACCCGGAAAAATACAACGTCAAGATTGGCTCAGAAGTTAAGTCTATGACTCTTCTACAAGCTAGGCTTGCCCATAAAATGTCCGTAGACCCTCCATGGTTGGATATTAGGCTCCATATCGAATTGGGCCTGTCTTCCAATTATTGTTTAATGTCCATATTACTATGCGCGTGAGGAAGAAGATAAACATTGAATCCGGAGTGCTGTGCAGTCATCGGATTACTACAAATTCAAGAATTCTAACCATTTTATGAAATGGGCTTGTTTGAAATGGCGTAAATAATTTCCAATGGACGATCGATTGAGATTTCAGTGTAAATGAGGCTAATGACGATAAATAGAATTAAAACTCAAAAAATGATTGAATAACATTGTATTTGTATTGTTATGGCTTGATGCTTAGATTTTTATAAGTATGCGAGTTTATCCCTTAAATTACAGCGGGCTAAGGGAATGAAAGCATGAAAAGAATGTGGGAGAGAGAGGGAAGGTGGTGTGTAGGCCCCTATTACTCTAAGCAGGAAAGCTCCCGTACCTTGAATGGAGCTTGCCTCCAGATTGCTTGGCCTACAAGCTTGCACTTCCTTTCCTTTTATAAAGGTAAAATGGTGAACTTCTCCTTTCTTTTTAAATGAGTTTTGACGCCAAGGATTTCTCACATGTGTCGCGGTCAGTGGTCAACCTTTGCTCAATACGACGAATGAGAGATCGTGGTGCACGGGGATTAGTCGCCTCTTTGCGGTCCCCGAGCTTTTTCCTACGTTGGGCAAGATTTATCTAGGCGATGACGATCTCTTTCTTCTTTTGGTGACTCGTCGGTTGTTGGAGTTTTAAATGCATCATCTGGTGTCCAGTGAGCTTACCCCTCCTTTGCTGCAAGTATAGACCTCTTCTTAAATAAAACGGGTCATGGTTTGGATTTGAGTTCATGGGCTTCTCATTTGTTTGTAAGGAGCATTCTCAAGACATGAGAAAATGGTGTGTTTTGGGTTGTACCCATACTTGGTTCAAGTGTTAGAGGTAATTCGGTCCGTATTGGATTTTACGCATTAAAAATAGGGATTACAAGTTGGGCTATAGCTTAGGCTCAGACCATGATATGGCATGTATCTCTTGAGTTAAATTGTTAGTACTAACAAATGTCAATGCTTCCTGCGGCAATGTGTGTGAAGATTTTCACAGTCAAGGGCTTCCCGTGGCAATGTGTGTGAAGATTTTTGCTATCTAGGGCTTCAAGCAACTGTTTTGCTTTCGATTTTCATTGTTTCTTTTCGTTATAAGGCTCTGTTTCGTAATCATGGGAGTCAAATCTTTGGGTTTGGGGTAATGAGGGATTGTGGGGAGCGATTTTAGGAAGTTTGATTTTAAAGGATCTGACAAAAACTGTAAAAAAAATTGTAGGGATTTGAAATCTAGTAAAAGACGGCGTTGGCTTAATTTTCGGGGAAGATGAAGTGAGTTGGGTATTTTTTTTGAAAAATGGTTACACCTTCTTTCTGAAATGATAGAAGAGATTTTCATTAAAAGGAGAAGCACTAATCCATGAGGGAGGTTTAGAAAACCAAGTCTCTCTTAAACAGTGTGACAACATATTTTGCTAAATTATGAGCTGATAGATTAAAATTCCTAGAAATATGCTCAAAAGTAATACAATTGAATCAACTAGCAAGAATATGAATGTCATAAATCAAAGCTCCCCATTGTGCATGAGGAGTACTTTGATCATTTAACCAGTCCATTAGTTGTTTGCAATCTGAGAATACATGCAATGGCAAGAATCCAAGTTGCTGACATTGTATAAGAGCATGGCGAAAAGCTTCCGCTTCGGCATGTAAGGCTTCCTTACATGTGCGCATGCCATTACAACCGGCCATTTTAAATGAAGCAGAGTTAGTTTGTATCATCCAAGTCCAGAACATTTAGATGTGGGGTTCAAGATGCATCAATAAATAATACATAATGATCGCATGGGTTTTCCGGACAAACACCTGGTGAGAGAGGAATCAAGGAGGTTACTGAAGGTGGAACATGGTCACCGCTGAAAATTCAGACACCTGTTGCTGCATAGCCGTGATAGCTTGGTGGGGTTCTTGGATGGATTTGGAAGATACAGCTTCATGTCTAACCTTTCACTTTCTGCAACATCCTATAGCAATAAGGCCCAATAGTTTCTTACAATTCTTAAAAGATCCGTAGTACGAGATCAATTTTACCCACATGGATTGAAAATCCTCACCTGAAAAGTTAGATCAAACCAATTGGAGAAGAGAGCCAAGCCAAAACACCCGAGCATATTCACACCGAAAAAACAAGTGGTCGAGGCTCTCAGCTGCTTGATCACATAATGGACAGAGAGGATTAATCATATTTGTTTTCAAATGGGTTTCAAAGAATCTGTAGTTCTCTCCTAGCCTTGCCCTATATAAATTTCCATTTGCCAGTCGCGGTTCGCTGGGGGTCACTTTTCAATGACTCTCGTCGTTGTTCCTGCACGACATAATCGCTTTGTTCTTCTTTTTCATCGTATTTTCCTTCAAAGCAGCAATGAAAAAAATATTGTTAGGGTTTAAAATTGATTGTTTGTACAGGACATAATGCATAGAAGAGAGACATCTTCGGGTAGTTAGCAAGCAGCAAGTAGTATATCTAGGGGTTTGGGGATCGCAACCCCCCATGTAAGTGCTTATACTCCTTCCGCTGGGGGAACCGGGTATTCAATGGGCTATGAATCCGGATATTTACCCCTTTACGGAACTGAAATTGAGATTCAAGGATTTTTGCCGACTCAGGCAGGTAGTCCTTAGTCAAGCTTTGGCTCCCGAGTGGGAACTGGATCCGTCCAAAGGGAAACTGATTCTCAATCTCAATCTGTATCTATTTAAAGTGGTTTTGTTTTCGTACATGGGCGAGATAGTGCTTTTATCTTTGACTGTGTCATTAATGCATCAATGGAGTCAACTTAATCTTCCGTTTTTTTAGAAGTTGGTCGGCCTTGATGTATCTTCATTATACTGCAGTTCTCACCTCCATCTGTATTGCGTCTTTGCTTCAATCCGGGTCAACGAAGCCAACTGCCTTTCCTTCCTATTTTAATTAACATTTACCCATAATCCATTGAAGTAGCACCAGCGGCAAAGGCACAGGGTAGTAACCATGTGTTCTCATGACGGTGTCTTTCTTATTGATTTAGTAGAGGTGGCTTTCTTGGTTTAAAGAATCTCTCTTAGAGGTTAGGATTTCGTTTTTGGATCTGAGGGGTTTTCCTGATTATTGATTGGATTAAAGGTTTTTCTGGTTTTTTCACGATGGTATTTCTGATTTTCTTATTTTCTGGATTGCTTTATGCACGGCATCGATTTTTTCCGAATCTTATTTTACGCGATGGTATTTAAATTAGATATCATATATATTTACTTTATATACATTACGCATAACCAAAACAAAACAAAATAAATGAAAAAATATATCAGTATTTAAATCAGATACTATAATTTATATTCATTACGCATAATCAGTGTAAGGGTGTTCCTATTCAGATTATTCTAGTGTTCATAAAAATAAAGTATTTAAATTAGATATCACACTATCTATTTTATACACCATACGCATAGTCACTTTTATTCACTTCCGTTAAACGTCACATTTCATTAAAACTATAGTCATGTATGAGATCACTGCCACGTACTGTAACGCGTGCTTTAGGCTCTTTCATTAAGGGTCTAATGGTAAATGGCCAACCATTTACCATTACCTACCAGGTCTTCTGACCATTTTGGCAATAAAACGTTTGACAGTCATTTGTGTAGTTCTCCTGTTAATTCTTCCTCCAAACCTCACATACTTAGAGGCAATTAAAGTCTAGAATAATTGCAGCTTCATCAGGAGAAAAACAATACTGAACATCATTTTGGCAATAAAAAAGTTGGACTAATATTTGTGTAGTTCTCTATTAGTTCATCCTCCAAACCCCACATACTTTGAGGCAATTAAAGTCTAGAATAATTTCAGCTTCATTAGAGAAAAAACAGTTCTGGACATTTTGTACATCTCAGGTGCGAGAAAAAGGGTCCAGAAGATCTTTAACAAAGACATAATCTGGTGTAGGCCGTGTGAGGGGTCTAAAGGTGTAAGGTTACAGTGGCGGACCACTCACATGAGGGTGGGGTCAATTGACCCCACTCAAATTTTTTTTTTAATTTTGGGTATAGGAAATTTTTTTTTTTACCCTTTTTCTATTTTTGACCCCACTAAATTTCTTTTTTTAGACCTTTGTTTTAGTTTTCTAATCCTAACTTCTTTTATTTTTAACCATTAAATTGAAAAACCCAAATCTACCATTTTCCCCAAAATTTTGTTCCTTTCCTTCGAGCTTTGAACGAGTCTTCTGTCTTCGACCTTCGTGAGCTTCGTCTTCCTCCCTTAATCCAGTTCCTCACCTCACAGAGACAGAACAAAGCCTTCCAAGATCCAATCCTGCCTTCCTCAATCCTTCACCGACGACGACTCGAGTCTCGACGAGTTTTTGTGTGAGATTGTCTTCCTCAACCCTTCACCGTTGAGTCGTTGATCGTTCGGCGTTCACGAACGAGTTCTGTGACTGTGTCGTGTCTTCAATGGTGAGGAACAGCCGAACAGAGGAAGGACGAGTTCTGTTCCGATCCGACTAGAGGAAGAACGATTCAGATTGTGTGATGCATTTCTTCTCTCTCTCATTCGATTGCGGATATCTATTTTTCTGTTGAGATTGATGTCGAATAGTTGATTATTGTTGAGATTATGTTCTAATTCTATGCGATTCTGATTTGAGACTGTTGTTGAATCGGTGAATGCTGTTGAGATTGTTGTTGCTATGCATTCTCGATGTATTTTCTTAATTGATTGTTAGGAATTTGATGGAGTTTTATGTCTTATTATATTTATTAGGAAATTATTTTGTGTTAAAATGGAAAAAAAATTAAAAGAAAATCAATGGAATCGATGGATTCACATTCACAGTCATCTTCTAATTCTAAATAAAGTCGTCTTGAGGTCGACTTAAATAATCTACATTCATTCAGATTTTGGATTACGGATTCGAATGACTGATTATCATTCAAAAGTTCAAGATTAGTAAGAAGGGTTTATATTCAAAATGGTCATCGTCAATCTTTCAACCATAAGTTCCTTCAAAAGTTAATGAAAGAAGTAATCGTCGATTTAACCCTGAATGGTTTAAACAATATTCCAATGGGTTAGAATATAGTATAGAGAAAGATATAGCATTTTGTTTATGTCGTTATCCATTTGGAAAGCCCGATGGAAAGCAATCAGGGGGAATTGTTTTACATACGATGGTTTCTCTGCTTGGAAAGGTCGGACATTAATGTTAGAATCGCTAATAGTGCTCATAATCAAGCTTGGAAGAAGTGTGAAGATTCGATGAAACAATCACAACATTGAAACCGTTATTTGTAGACAAAAATGGATCAAGCAAAATGAGATTATCGCATTCGCTTAGATGCGTCAGTTCAATCTATAAGACATATTCTTCGTCAATGACAACCTTTTCGTGGCCATGATGAACCATTTAGTTCTTTGAATAGAGAAAATTTTCTTAAACTTGTACATATTCTTGCTAACTACAACAGAGACATTAAAAAAGTATTGGAAAATAGTCTGAAGAATCAAAAGACGTTGGCTCCTAAGATTCAAAAAGATATTATAAATGCATCTGCTTTAGAAACAACCAAAGCTATCATTTCTGAACTTAATAATAATTTGTTTGCAATTTTGGTTGATGAGTCTCATGACGTCTCTATCAAGGAGCAAATGGCTATTTTTTTACGTTATGTGGATAAAAGATGGTGCATACTTGAAACTTTTATAGATATTGTCCATGTAGCTAATAATACTGCTTTGTCACTAAAGTAGTCATTGATCTATTCCCCATCCTACTCTATTAACATTAATGGAGAGTCGAATGGATACTTCAGAGGTGCTAAGGGCATTAGACAATGGGACTCAATCTCTCCTTACATGTTTGTAATAGTCATGGAGGTCCTCACTGGGCTTCTCAAGTTTGGAGCCCCTCACTCTAACTTCAAGTTTCACTGAAGGTGTGATAAGCTGAAATTAGTCAACATTTGCTTTGATGATGATCTACTTTTGTTCTGTAAGGGGACTAAGGAGTCTATTCAGGTGCTTAGTGAGTATCTTGATATCTTCAAACACCTGTCAAGGTTGCAAGCAAATGCCCAGAAAAGCCAACTTTTCTTCTCAAATGTAGGGCATAATGATATTCAAGCTATTCAAGCCATCTTGGAGTTCCCTGAGAGGCATCTTCCAATAAGATACCTTGGAATGCCTCTAATTACCATTAAATTGTGCGTAACAGATTGTGATTCCCTGGTGGAGAGAATTACTAGCATAATTAATTCTTAGGAGTTGAAATATCTCTTTTATGGTGGTAGATTACAATTGATCGAATCCATTCTTATGGCAATATTTCAATTCTGGGATGGTATGTTCATCTTACCAAAGAAGGTGATTAAGAAAGTCCAAGATCCATTGAGGAACTTCCTTTGGAATGGCACTGCTGACAAACACACTGGGGCTAAAGTTGCATGGTCTGACATTTGCTGTGATAAGAGTAAGGGTGGTCTAAAGATCAAAGATTTGGTTCTCTCTAATAAGGTCTCAGTAGCAAAACATTTATGGTTCTTGGTGACATGGACTAAACACTCACTCTGGAAAGATTGGTGCCGGATTTACCTAATCAGGAAAAATTCTATATTCATAACCATTATTCCTTCTAAACCCCTCTTAGGTCTGAAGGAAAATTCTGAAGTAAGATCCAAGTACCTTCCTTTATGTTCAGTAAGTATTGGGGATGGTTCATCTTTGTAACTCTTCACTGATAAATGGCACCCCCCCCCCCAATGGATCTTATTGGACAGATATGGTCAAAGAGTTCTCTCTAGACCAAGATGGACAGTGGAATCCAAAGTTGAGGTAACATGCAATCTGGACAGTGGCAATGGCCTTCACGTAACACTACTAAGTTAAATGAACTCAGGAATCACCCCCCCCCCCATCCCTCTTCCCCTTATGTATGGTCTTGGGGTGCGAGTCCTATGGAGAGTTCTCTGTATCTAAAACCTATTCTCATTTCTCTCCACATCTGGATGATTTTATATGGGGCCCCTGATCTTGTTCAAGCATCATGTCTCAAGGTGCAGTTTTATCTCTTGGTTGGCTTTAATTAATAAATAACCACTAAAGATAGGATTGCACAATGGAATAATGCGGTCAGTGAGAGTGGACTTCATTGTGTGTTCTGTGTGGGATACCCCGAGTCTAGTTCTCACTTATTTGTGACTTGTCAATTTGCCAGCATATTTGGGGGGGCTTGGTGGCATGTCTTGTAGTCATAATACATGGGCACAACTTCTCTCTTGGCTCCTAACGATGGGGGAAGGAAAATCTCTTAGAGTTACTGTTATAAAGCTTGAATTCACCTCTTTCCTATATTGCATGTGGAGGGAGAGGAATTCAAGGATTTTGTAAGTGAAACTTAGAGATAAGGTTGTGGTCATCGAAATGGTTGAAGAGTTAGTCTGCTCAAGGCTCTACAACTTAAAGGGGTTCACTGATGAACCAGGTAATAGAACAGTAGCAGAAGTCTAGGGTCTTAGTCCTAATCTATTCTTGTAACTACTTGTAACCTTGTTTGACTGGTCTATAAAGCCTATTTCTACTGGTTGTGTGGACCTGCTCTATGGGTCTGATTTGTAAAGGCCATGTAAAACGGACTTGTTTTATATGTTGCTCCCCCACCCTTGTGTGTGTATCCCTGACCCCCCCCCCCTTCCTTATCACCCCTTTTTATTCACACGGTGCTTATAAGGCTAATTTATAAAGCCTTTTACTGATCTGAATGACCTGTATACTACAATTATGATTTACTGGTTTATTTGACAGGGCTTTCTCCAACTCAAAAGGATGTCACAGGTTACCCATGATTTCTTCAAGAACGACTTTGGATCTTAACACAGTATCTGGTGGTTGATGCCTTGAAGTTGGACAATTCTGACTGAAGCACCCTTAATTAGTGCCTGTCTAGTTTGAGCTAGGCTTTGAACCTTTTTGTGTTGACTGCTTCTTCTAGTTAGGCCTGTTCTATAAAGACCTTAATGATTTATTTCAAAATCAGGTTTTGATCTATGTCTTAATCATCTACTAGAGCTAGTTTGAACTGATCCTAGGGCTTAGTTCACCCTAGTTTTTTGTTCTATTTTTTTTTACGTTGACTCCTCTGAGTTGACCGATGACTTTCTCATCTTGACTTGTATTGACTCTTTAATTTAGGATGAGCTTACTTCTTTACATGCAGCTTCCTTGCTCTCCCTGGAGTATGCTCCTTGTATTTGTGTAAGTATTTTTTTTGTTTATAATACTTTTATTTACAAAAAAAAGCATCCATTAGTCCTTACTCTACACATGGGTTGATTTTATCAAGAATATGTGGACAAGGTTATGATGGAGCTAGTGATATGCGTGGTGAAATCAACGATCTTAAATCTTTAATTTTGAATGAGAATGAATCTGTTATTCATTGCTTTGCGCATTATGCTAACTCAGCTTCAGTTGGCACTTGTGGTGACCGTAAAAAATCATATCAGTGTTTCTAATCTTTTTGTCAATATATTTAATTTGGTGAACATGGTTAGGGAATCTTGTAGGCATCGAGGTGTTCTTCGAGAGAAACAACCTTCTCAAATTTTGGAAGAATTAGAAAAAGGTGAATTCCAAAGTGGGCAATGCTTGAACCAAGAAACTAGTCTTCAACGAGCTGAGGATATACGTTGGGGATCCTATTATCGTTCACTTATGAATTGGATTTTAATGTTCTCCTCTATAGTTGATGTGTTAGAGTTTGTGATGAAGAAGCAATAGAGCATGAACAAAGAGTTCATGCACGTACCCATAGATGTAATTCAAACTTTTGAGTTTGCATTCATTGTTTACATGACGAAAACAATATTAGGTATATCAAATAATTTATCCCAAGATTTGCAAAGAAAAGAACAAGACATTGTAAACGCTATGCCACAGGTTAGGGTGGCAAAACAACGTGAGGAATGATGGTTGGGATCTTTATTAAGTGAAGTTGTGGCATTTTGACACAAAAATGGTATCTTAGTGTCAAATATGGATGAATGGTATGTGGTTCCAGGAAGATCACGACGTAAAACCCCTCACAGACTGAGTATATGAACATGTATTATTTTCAGGTTTCGTTTTTTGCACTGTCATTGATATGCAACTTCAGAAACTTAATCAACATTTCAATGAGGTGACTACTGAGTTGCTTCTCGGTGTTTCTTATTTGAATCAAAGTGTTACACTCTGAGATTTTGACAAACAGATGGTGTTTCATCTTGCTCACCTATATCCATCTAAATTTACTCCAATAGATCTCATGAAACTTGATGACCAACTTGAGCTTTATATTATTGATATGCGTACGAGTCTTGAATTTTTAGAAATCAAAAGAATTGGTGATCTTGCTAGAATGTTAGTAGAGACGAAAAAGAAATTATGTGTATCCATTGGTCCATCTACTACTTAAACTAGCATTAATATTGCCAATTGCAACCGCCTCGGTAGAAAAGATATTTTCTGCAATGAAGTTCTAAAAAATTGAATGTCCAATCAGATGAAAGATCAATGGATGAATGACTGCTTGGTTACCTACATTCAGCAAGATGTCTTTCATACTATTGAGAATGAAGCAATCATACAACGGTTCCAAAATATAAAAAGTCATCGAGGACAGTTGTAATTTTGTGGTTCATATGGCGATTGTAAACTTGAATTTTAATGAAAAATTATCGAATGTAATTTTATATCATGGTATTTCTCTGTCTCTTATATATGTGTGTATATGCATATATATTATAATGTTATAAAATACATCGTAAATATAAATAGAAGGGGCAGAGCTAGTGACCCTACTGAAGTCGAGTATTGGCTCCGCCCCTGAAGGTGTTGGAAGCCATGAATCCTCTAAAATCTTGATCTTGGAACTGTTACCACGGGCCAACATAATCCTGCATGAAAATGAATTTTACCTTTTAAAATGCTTCTCCATCCCCATAAGGGTCGACGACCAATGTTTGCTTTGCATGAAGTCCGAAAGGAAAAGTACTTTGCTTTTAGAACCTAATACAATAATGAGAAATTAGATTGCAGCAGTTTTCAACTTAACTTTGCCAACATGGTAATGTTGAAGCTAGCTAAATCTTTGAACCCGAGACCAGTGAATGTTGTGAGACCGAGGAGAAGAACCGCAGCAATAGGTAGCACAAAGTTGGCTCAATTTATCAAATAATGTGTGGGGTAACTTAAAGCACTACATATAATAGTTAGGAAGGGACATGGCTAACGCTTTGAGCATAACCTCTTTACCGGCTTGGGACAGTAACTGTTCGGACCAGCCATTGAGTTTGCTTTGCAATGTAAGGCATAGATTTTCAAAAAATATCTTTTAGGAAGTACCAAAATCTACTTGCAGGCCCAAGTACTTACCGAAAGTAGATGATGAATTGATACCCAAGCAGTTTAAAATAGCATGTTGCAAAGGAACTGGACAATTAACACTAAAAATAGAGAACTCTTCTCAAAGTTCACAAGCTGTTTAGATTAGAGTCATCGGCAAACATAATACGAGTAATAGCAGATCATGATCGAGCTAGTCGAACACCATGGATAGACCACTTAAGTAACGTTTGGCACGCAGGTAAGTTTATCTTTTTGCCTGGAATGTTTAACTTTTTATTTAAAATTTTAGTATATCCCTTGTTTGGTGTCTAAGCTAAAAAGGGATTTTAGATACCTAATGTAAAGATACCCTCATTTCGAAGGTATTTGAATCCCTCCTGAATCCAGAGGTAGCTGGACGCCGTGGATGCCGAGCATCCTCTCACTTTTGTTTTACTCAAAATATCTTCGACCTACTTCTTCGTCTTCCTCGTCCCCCCTTGCAGAATCTCACCAAACTAATTCTTTCGCTCAGCTGAAAATTTTTAATCTCTCCATTGACTGAAATTATTGGAAGCATATAGAGCTGTAATTGATGGAGATCTAAGACTCGTTCTCGTGCATGCGTTTAGTTTCTTCCATTAATATTCATCTTTTTTTTTTTGGAAATGGCGTTAGATCCTAAAGGTTACCTTTTGGTGATGGTGTTCTATTTTTTCAGACTCCGTTCGATTTTAGATAAAATGATAGAATGAGGATTTAAGTGGTGGGCAACAAAAGGGTAAACGGGATGGTGACGGGTTGCAGTCTTCTTGCTCAAATGCTTATTTTGAGTGTTTCTCCCAACTACAATGGTGATTGTTTTTTACATGCAATTATTATCTTTTTTTTTGTTAGTTTCAGTGCTTTGATGAAAAATGGAAGTGCGATAATGGCGAAGGAAACTGAATTGGGGAAAGACCCGTTTAGGAACATTATTTTGAAATTCGGGGAATTTTTCCTATTGAAGGGTAAAATTGGAAATTCATAATTAGATTATAACGTTTTCTTCTACAGTCCATTAAAACAAATAAAATCATCTTATATTCACATCATTATATCATAATATTTTCTACAGTTACCAACCTGGTAATCTTAACTTATCGGGCGTATACGTTCTTACAACAATATTTCAGCAATCTTGTTTCGAAAATAATTTACTCGTAATTTTATACCAAACAACTCATTAAGGAAAAAGTGACTTAATAATGATGAGAGGCCTTCTATACATATGACGAATAGATAAAGGGATGGAGGGAAGGGTCCCATTGTCTTAACCCCGATGAGGTTTGAAGTATCCTTTAGTTTCACAATTAAGCATCAGACTGTGAGAGACTATTGATCAATAAATATACCATATGAAAGGGTAAAACCCAGCTCCAATATCATATCCCTTAAATAAGAGCATTTAGTCCTATCATAAACTTTTGACATGTCAAGCTTTAGAGGAAGCTCTGGTGGCTTCCAAGTGTTCTTCTTCATAGTATGGAGGAGTTCATGAACAACCATTATATTGTTAATGAATTGTCTACCTTGGATAAAAACACTTTGATACTCACCGATGATGTTTGGGGTGATATAGGCTTCATTCTATTGGTCATACTCTTGGAGATGAGTTTATACACAACATTATAAAGGCTTGTGGATCGAAGTTGAGACACGTTGGTAGGATTTGAGACTTTAGGAATGAGGACAATGTTAGTGTGATTCATTTTGGTCAGCAATCTACTATGTCTGAAAAAACTTCGAACATAATACCAATAATATCTCCCCCGATATAGTATCCCCAATATTGTTGGAAAAAAGCACAAGACATACCATCATTACAGGAGCCTTGGATGGGTCAATATGAAAATTGCCTCCTTAATTTCCTCTACTAAGACCATGTTTGAAAGGATATGGTTTTGCTCCTCATGGACCTTGGGATGGATACTGGATAATATCTCCATAGATTGTTGAGGAAGAGAATAAGTAAAAAGTGTCATAAAATAATGTTGTGCTATTTGAAAAACTTTATCAGGTGTAGTATGCCAAACTCTGTCATTATCTTCAAGACCATGAATAACATTACTTTGTCTGTCTTGGACAGTTTTCGAATATTGGAAGAACCGAGTATTCTTGTCACCTTCTCTCAATCACTAAGTTCGGGAATAAGTTTGCCAATAAGCTTCCACATCCATGACAGTTGCCCTAAGATCATGTTGAAAATGCATACATCGTTGAAGATCAAAATTAGCAGTGGTATAGGCGGTCCGAAGTTGATCAGAATGCAGGATTTAGCATTTACAGAATTTATACTCCGTAGCCAAGACAAAATTGCTTTCCTTATAGTCTTGATCTTCTTCAAAACTTGATAGCCATAAGAGCCAGAACACGAGAAGCTCCATCCATGTTTTAACAACTTCTAAGCATCCAGCGTGTTTGGACCAACGACTGTCAAAACGAAAGAGTTGTTTCTTATGGTGTACTGGTGAATCAGTATCGAGGAGTAGCAGCATATGGTTTGATCCAGAACAAGGAATATGTTGGAGTTTCCCGTTTGGAAAATGGTTCAACCACGATACGGAGAAAAGAGCTATATCAAGATGTTTTTGTATCAAACCATCATAGTCTCGCCTATTACTCCAAGTAAAGGGGTAGCCAAGAAAACCAATGTCCACCAAGTGACAACCTGAAACAAACGAGTTGAAAACGTGGAGGCTATGGCTATCTCTTAGACTACCCCCTCTTTTCCCAGTCGGGTGCAAAAGATCAGTGAAGTCACCAATCAAGAGATCATCTTCTGTGCAAAGGGATAACATAGATGTCAACAACTCAAATTGTCTATGACGAATATGATAATATGGGCTTGCATAAAGTCCAAAAAGGCGCCACACATGTCCTGAGAGAGAGTTGTGAATCACAACTTCAATAACGAAGGTACTATATTTAATAATAAAGATTAGATTTGGGTTATTCCAAAACAAGCAAGCACCGTCTCTGATACCCACAGGTCAATGGTCAACATGCACTAAAAATTAAGCTTGTAGTTAATTTTCTCCAGCCGGGGAGTGAAGCATCACTTGCTCCTTTAGGCTATGAACTATCAGGGAACTCCCAATACCCTGACAGTTCCAGCATATCATTTTCATGGATCCATTGGAGACCCTTTAAGGCGGGTCTCCTCTACCCTCAAAGCAGCAAGACAATTAGGTTTCAGTTTTTTGGTATCTGGGTAAAGGTAACGTGAGACGTTAGTGGAATTTACCTCTTTCGATGTTTATAAGGGGACGATCAGAAGAAGTTGAAGTAGCATTGGTGAGTGGTGCAGATGGGATGGCCAGGTCAATAGTGGTAGGGTCCATAGGAGAGCTGAAAGAAGTGGGGTTTAGGACTATTGTCTTTGTGAAAAGGGCCAAGAGATGAACGTAAAAAGTTCTGTAGAACACGTGGTCCAGCCTCATGGTAAAGTAATTTCAGGGCAAGATTGAGTAGGTATATGCATGAGCGTCAGGATGCCTCATGCATCATTGATGTACACGATAACTGCTTTATAGAAAATGCCACTTGGCAGTTAACATCCAATTCTCCCAGAACTGTTTGTAACCGGCACAGAGACTGATCAATGGATAGAGGCTTTGCCGGAAATGTTGCCGGAGTAAGCAAGAAGGAGGATGACCAGAGGAGGAGGAACTAGGAGATCCATCGGACAGAACCATTTTCGTTGTAGATTGGTTGGAGGGTTTACATCGGTCTGAGCGTGCTTTCAACCAATCTCCATACATAAGATCTTTCTGGACTCCCATTTTCATATCTTGAAGTTGATCCTTGCATCATTGCTCATCATGACCAATTATACCACAATAACAGCAAACCAGTGGCAGACGTTCATATTTAACCCATGCCAAGGATTGAGTACCTTCATTTTCAACTATAAAACCACGAGTAAAGGTTTGGTAAAATCAAGTTTGATACGAACACGGAAGTACTTTCGCTGCAGAACATCCTCCGCAAGAATGACTTTACCAAGCCGTTCACGAAGAAGAATTCCAACTCCTTTCCCTCGACGATCAAACGGTAACCCATATATTTGCACCCGAATTCACAGTGAGAGAAAACGCAGGCAGTTTGTCCAAGGAGTTGTCAAGATTAAAGAATCTTCAAGCAGCCCAGGACCAATTTTCTCATGAGACTTAATCTGCCCAAATCAGTAACCTCCGCCTTGACATCAGAGGAGATGATGAGTTTTTGTCCCTCATGTTCCGTTAGTTGGGTGCAACTCAGTATATCTCACAATGCACCATCCATAGCAGAGGCAGCAAAGGAGCGGAAATGAATGAACAAAGAGTAACGAAAAAGGGATGGAAAAGAAATGAATTGATAGACGATGCAAGGTTTGTGGAATTCAAGGCATTCGGAGAGTGTACACTAATTTAATTTGTGATGCATCACAAATTTACATGCCACGATTGAATTAGTACATCTTAATAAGTTAAAATACTACAGTCAATCTGCTTTCGTTATGTAAACTTATAATACATCATAAGTTGGGTCAAATAATATTGCTTGAAAAGAAAATTAACTATGCATGTCGTTTTTTCCTATAGAAAATGAACCACCCGTGCCGTTAAAAAAAACGAGTTGATACTAAACCCTTCTGGGTTTCAAATTACTAAGAGGTGCAAAAATCATATGATCTTTTATGTCATTGGTTCAGTTTGGTTAATTAAAGAACCATAAATTCGGTTCAGTTTTTTTACTCTGAAATAATGATCGATTCAAACCGATTATAAGCATAAAAATATATTTTTTAAAATTTGAATATATATATATATATCAAAACCCTAAATAACCGAACAGATTAAAACTAACCAAATCGGAACTGCTTAAGTTCAGTTCAACTTGTATACACCAATCGATTCGGTTTGATTACTTATATAATATATCAAAACTCTAAATAATCAAACCGATTACAACTAACCAAATCGTAATCACTACTTCAGTTTGGTTCTTATACACTAATCAGTTCAATTCGATTACTTAGATAACCGTTAAATTCAATTCGATTATAAAAATAACCTACTAATAGAACAAACCATGCACACCCCTAAAAATAACCATGCACACCCCTTGAAATCTATCCATTGTATCCGTTGGGGTTACAATTATCACAAGCCTTCTAGGTTCCAAATTTGGTTTTATTTCATTTTCTTTTTTGGGGAAATTCTTCTGAACTAGGGAGGTCGCTTGAGAGGGGGGGGGGGCTACTCTTCTCCTAAGCAATTTACTGAAAACAAGTATAAGCAAGTCAATTTAATTACTTTCAAGAATTCCTAATGACATTTATTTACATTGAGAATTCCCACCATTAGATAGCTCCAACGAACCAAATGGGGCCTTACAATCAAATTCTCCCAAGCAAAGCGAAGGAATTATGGATTTCATTGATATAATTGTACAACACTCATTTTCTCACCATAATGTATTACAAGTACTTCACATCCAAACAGCGCTTGGAGAAAATTCCCGATGAAACAAATAAATTAAAATTATGGAACATACAACTAATGATAATCATAAGGATTTAGACATAAAAGGAGACAAGACAGAACATCAAATCGGTTTCTGAGTTTACCACCTCCGGTTTGTCACCTGCCCAATTAGAACAATCTTCCGGCAACGACAACCAGGTGCACAAGATGCTAACAACTTAAAAAGTGTAAGAAACAGCATAAGACCGTAATGCACAATAAGGCAGGCAGTTCACACCAAGACTGGAAGAGATTATCAGGTTACCGCGAGCAAGAAAGTGTTTAGGTCAAAAGCACAGAATTACCCGAAGAAGAACAGAGGCCACAGCACATATGTGACGGAATAAGGAATTTAAATCCGGAGAGGACCTGTAACCGCATCATGAGCTGAAGTGGCATCCTTGTGTTTCAAAGAGAGGTTGGCAAATTGCATATCAAGGTCTCTGCTTTTAGTGCGTCTATGACTTGAAGATGGCAGTTGCAGCTGTTGATGTTTTTGCTGCTGCTGCTGATACACGGTTCGTAGCCTCCCAATCTCTCTCTCCAGCACTTCCTGTTCCACTAAAAAAGGTGTGGCACTTCTTAGTCTTCTCCATAGAATAAATTCCCAATAATTCATTTCTGAATTCTCCACAAAATGTTATAAAAGCTCATGCCAAAGAAGAAAGAACATGAGATCGCTTGCATACAATGACGGGAGGATTAAATAATATGAGCTAGATTAATCGGTAGTTCTAGGCATGAACCCACTTGGTAGGACAAATTTTCCAATGCTTTTACAACCACCACAACTCAAACTCCAAATCACAATGCATTTACTGTCCTAACACTTATTCAGTTCCTATTTCGGACATTTCTGACGTTTCTATGTCCTCGAAAAGGACCTAAGAATGGAGTAAATTTTTATAGGACTAAGAACGGAGTCTTTAAGACATTTGGATCATGCTTCCTTCTTACAAGCTTCTCTCTACCTCTGACTCAATCATAATATAATAATGTCTCAGAACAAAAAAACTCGTTACTCCCATCTAATCATTCCTCTCAAGCACAAGCAGAAAGGATAATAAAAGATCAAAATCTTAGCATCTGAGTAAGAACGTACAGTGTTTGATAAGCTGCTCCTGGGCTAAACTATCTAATCGTTGTTTGAGTGCTTTGTTTTCCAGGCTAAGAATCAGATTTTGTTGGTTTATAAATTCAAGCTCTGCTGAAACTTCAGACCCTTCAACCTGTACAAACAAATATGTGATAATTGAACTGGTCTTCAGCATATAAGACAACTTCTCTACAATGGTAAGCATGCAGATTGTTAGCTTTTTCTAATACTTGCCTGCAAAGCTTGAACATTCCTTTCAAGCTCTGCAATGTACTGGAGTTTTCGAACCCGAGAACGTTGAGCGAATTGCCTGTAAATTTAAATATCAGTTGATTCAGTTCAATCATCAATTTGTCATCCAATAACATACAGTGCAACAATCTTTTGAGAACCATGCATACTAGAGTTACTACAATATAACAGCTTACTCATGGATATATTTTACTTACTGTTTGGCACGTTTGGTTTCTGCATCAGAGGAGGAAGGCCTAGGATGAGAACCATCCGTTCTCTCAGAAGATATTGGATCATGTGCACCAGTTTGTGCAGGATCCTGCTTTTCACTAGTTATAGATGGGACCCCATCTCGTTCCTGTGGTGTGTTCAATGATCCTGAGGTGGGCACAACTACGTTATACCTGACAGAAGGCTGAGATGATTCCCATGCTCTATTCTTTTGTCTTGCCAAGTTTGCTTCTTTGTAAAATGAAGCATGCTGTGCATCTTTGTGACGGTCAATGTTTTGAGATACCCAAGAAGGTATAGAAACAGAAACCACATTGCTAAATCTGACATCGTCCTGTGCCAAATAATCTACATTAGAAACATTGACTGCATCTATGTAGGCAAAGGAGTCACTCGATGAACGTCGATGGCCTCCTCTACGCATAGGCGTGTCTGGCTCGTTAAGTAGATCATCGAGCCACGAAGGTTGCTCCTCTATAAGAAGGCTTTCAGAGGAAGTTCGATGGTGTTGTATATTTCCGTCTCTAGGCTTCTGAACAGCTTTAGATCCGGCAGTAACATTGGGGACATAATCAGTATATGATGGGGAAACACTGGGAAACGGACATTTAGGAGGAAGTAGAGCAAGCTTTCCAGAACACATCAAATTTCTAATGTTTGATGATCCCTTAGAATTTGCCATAGCCTAGCACAAGCACTTCCTGTCAAAAGCGGAAAATTGAAAAAGACAGAAATGGAATATTATTTTATCTTTAGACCAGTTTAATAAGGAAGCTTCGAAGAGACGAATGAGATTTAAACAATATGATTAAAGCTCAAGTCCTAGCAAAGTTGCCGCAGATATTTCACTATTATCAACCAACTGACAAATCAAAAAGCTTCATTTAATAAGATATTGTGAACAACCAAAATACCACATAAGAAGCTAGAACTGTAAATTCAAACATTTTTATCAGTAGCTGTAAATTCAGACTCAAAATCATATAAGTTATACTTTTGAACATGTTAACAGTTCATATATTAGTACCACTATACTTGCAGGGTACAGGCATGAGTGGTGATACATGGATACGTTTTGTTGTCAGTAATGTCTAAACACAGACCAAGGGATGTCTTTTGGAAATCATGAGACTATTCAACTAACAAAATAACCAAAATTCCATTTGAACTAGCAAAGCAATACTAGCCCATCAGGGTGTGGCCCAACCGCAAGGGCGTTCCTTGGGAGTGTATGCTCCTCTTCTTGGGTTTCATTCCTGCTGCTGGGAATCCCTGGATTACCAGGTTCCATTTGTTGTGAGCGCGGTCGAGGCTTCAGGGGTTTCTAACAAACGCCCATTGGCAGGGAGTTCCCCAGGTTATCAAGAGGGGAAAAAAACAAGCAAAGCAACAATGTCAAAGCACTAGTTAATTCTACACAATAGAGACAAAAAAAGCACAAGTTAAAACAATGTACCAAGTACATTTCTAATAGTCAGAGAATTCAAATATACAGTTTATGCCCCGGTATTTACAAACAAATGTCGATGGTAGCTTAAAAGTAAGGGATCCAAGCAAGAAACAACACTGAGGTAGACTGAAAGGAGAAAGGATAGGCCGCCCAGGATACCCAAAGTGAGGAGGGCGATAAAGTCTTCATGTAGCAACAAAACGAACATAAAAGTTAAAATAACATAAATTATATTGAATGAAACTTCCTGGTTTTTGAATAATGGAAATGCTCCACCTTTGGGAGATCTATTTATAAAATCCAAGAGCCGATGAATCTTCATTCAACCCACAAACTATTTTTTCAGTATCCAGCATACAATCTAATCAAGAATATCCATGCACCCAGATTTCAGAAGGCAGATTACTAATCGAATGGTCTTAATTGTGCGTAAATTTGTGTTTCCACGGGTTTCAGAATCCAGAAAATGGAAAATATTTACTTTCCTAAGTTTTACATCATCTTCTTATCCTACATTTCTTGAGCTACCAAGAGCACAAATAAAGAAACAAATACGCAAACAAAGATTCTAAAACAATTAAGTAAATTACCGATTTCAAGAGACAGAATGCGAAATGCACGAGAAAATCAGATGCGATACATCGTTGGAAATGACAACGAAAACAAAAAAGCAGACTCGATTTGAACTTATGAAGCAAAACAAGATATATTTTGACGGTTCTGAAAGCACATAGAGAAAAGAAAGAAATATAAAAGAGATTAAAAAGAAAGGCAGAGATACCTCTAAGAAGAAGGGAGATTCGAGATCTTAAGAAATGCAATGGTAGAAAGGGGTAGAATTGAAGCAAAACTGTATCAGTTTATATTGTTTGTCCTACTCCTAGGGTTTGTTTCCTTCCCCGTTATTCCAAGCTGTCCAGCTCTCTCTCTCTCTCTCTCTCTCTCTCTTCTCTCTGTCCTTCCTCGTTGAAGCCGGGGGTTGAATTAAAAGAAAAAAAAATAAAGAATTTAAGGAAAACAATATGTTTTTTTTGTTTCTTTTTGGGGATCTTTTAGTTTCTGTACCTTATTCTCTCTCATCCTTTGCAATTTTCCTTTTTTCTTCTTGAACGAAGAGAATAATCTTAGACATGCCTTAATCTTTAGACATGCCTTCTTTTTTATTTGAGATGGGATTTATTGATCGTAAAAATAACCTTTTTTGTGGGAAATAAAAAAAATTGCAGGGATTTAAATGGAATTACATGTTTTATGGGTGGATAAATAATGTGATGAAAGTAGTTGTATATGTCCAGAAGTTGTATATATGTAAAAAGGATAATATTGTTTTTCATTTACATAGTCCTAACCACATAACACCAGTTGTAGCTCTAACACCAATCGTTTCTCATTTGTTAGAGCAACAAGGGTCAATACTCAATAGTTTCATCCTCATCACATGTCATTTCAATTATGTTTATGCTGTTTGAAAAAGTTCAACAAATTTTAATTGAATAATTTTAGAGTGATCAAATAATTGATTAAATTTTTAAATGATTAAATGATGTAATAAACATTTATAAATTGATGATTGATGACTCATTAAAATGATTAGATAAAATACCCTATAAATAATTATCACGTCACTTGATCACTTAAAACCTGATCAATTACTTAGACCAATTTAAAATTACTCATTTTAATTTCATGCAAGCCATAGTTGAATTCTAAAACCATAGTTGAAGCATTGGATAACCTGAAAATGATAAAAGCAAAATAGGCAAAAAATTGCACTTTCCTATTCACTGACCTTTCGTTTGACATAACATGTGTTTTAAGTAGAGTTGAGAAACTAAGAACAAGGCTGAAGTAGCCTACATTAGCTGAAATAAGATTACATCAGTTATCTAATCTGTAGCTTTGTAAATGCAGTCTAGAAACTAGTCCTTACTGACAGCTATTAGTTTGCAATGCAAGCAATAAAAGATGAACCAAGTGCACAGAAAGAAGCTAAGATGCAGAGAGAGGAATTGGCTTCACAGCGCTTTGGATTCGCCTAAATGCGACCCTCACTCTTTCCTTAAGAGCTTCATTTTCACTCTCTACGTCCCCACTTTGTTTATCAAGCTCAGCTACATCCCCATCAACGTTAATCACCAGCTTCCCATTTTCTCCCAACTTCACATCCCCAAAAAGAGAAACAAGGAGTGCATGAATAACCTTTTGTGTTTTTCTCCCATTTTCTTCTTCAGTTTTTATGGCTTCGGACTCAACAATGACCTTGGGAACCTCACGGTTGATATTCAAAACCAGAGCTACAATGGAGTCGGATACCATGTCACTTATAGGATCTGATGTCCAATGAAGTGAGACGTGTTTATCAGACTCATGCTTCACAACTACTCGGTCATGCACTCGTAGAGTTGGAACTCCAGACTCATCGTCCATTGAAGACTCAACACTCTCGTATACCTGCTTAAGTCGGTAGCTTATCACATTGAAGGTGCTAGAGTATGGGATTGTAATCCTCTGTGTAATGCTAGCTGTAGATAGCTGAGAAAAAACGTGTAAATCATCAGATGCCATTATCTGATAAGCAAAACCTTTCTTTACCATTAACCCACTGACAGTTTCACCGACTTCTGGGGTTTTCTCAGCCAGCCTTCCTATAGTTTTTGCCATTTTCTGAGAGTTGAAGTACATTTCAACTGACTGACAATTCTTAGGGGTGAGGATTTTGGTGTTTCGCTCAGCAAACTGGGATATGAGCTTCTGTTTGAGCCTCCCCATTTCGTTTGCTTCCCCATGAACAAGAATGATGTTTGGAGGCATAAGCTCTTCCAAGAATGTACTTGTTTGTGCGAAATCTGCATGAGCAGAGAAGGATATGTAATGAACCTGCATGTTAAGAGGAGCACTGAGTCCATTCATTAGGGTGACTTCCTTTGGTTCATTAATGATAGTTTTGGCCAGTGTCCCTTCAACAACATACCCCGGTATAACACAAGCGTTTTTCTTATCGGAACACCACATGTCGAATAGTTGTCGTGACAATCCGCTCTGAAGTCCACTAGGGCTGGCCATCACAACTGATGGACCTACATCTTTAAAATTTTCAATGCTCTTTAATGGGGATATGTACTTAAATTGGAATGGGTTTGATTTGGCATTTTGGATCCTATCATTCATGGAGAGAGTGTATGTTTCATAGACAGTCAAACATCTTTTGGCAAGAGGAGAAGCATAGTATATAGGGATATTCTGGAGCTCAGGATGGTTTGACCAATATTCATCAAGGATTAATAGGAGTTCTTGGGCACGTCCAAGGGCAAAGGCCGGAATTAGGACACGACCACCTTGAGAAATGGTTGAATGGACAACATCAGTGAACCGTTTCTCTCGTATATGCCGAGGTTGATGGAGTTGAACACCATAAGTAGATTCGATTATGCATACATCAGGGGAGAACTGAGGGGTTTCAGCTGCACGGAGATGCCTGTCTTCTTCACGTGAATAGTCTCCAGTGTAAAGGACTCTCACACCAGCAATATCCACCATAAACATAGCAGCACCAAGGACATGGCCAGCAGTATAGCACCAGAAACGGATGCCATTAACTTCTACTGTTTGGTGGAAATCGATAACCTGTGGTTACCATGGACTAGTAAATCAAGGGACAATCAATAGTGTCTTCCACAATTAAGTATAACCAAAGGTTTAATAGGATAGACTAGGAACCTTACTTGCAATACAAACTATGAATTTGAGATGTAACACAAGTATGTAGTATATATATAAAAGAATGTTAAACAACCCTAAAACTCAAACAAAGAGCGAAGTAATGCTTTTGAAAAGTACTAGACTAGAGACAATTCATCCCCAAGAACGAACATACCTCAATTTTATCCATGGAGCGATTTATATCTTGTTCGTCAAATAACATATCTTCAACAGAAACTTTGCTCACTTTTACATAATCGGACAAAAGAAGCTTGTAGATAGCCTTGGTCGCATAAGTCATGAAAACTCGGCCTTTGAATGTGGTCTAACATTTTTTAAAAATTAGTCAGAAGTGTAGAAAGCTTCACAAAGAATTATATCATAATGCTTTTGGAAAGCAACAAACCTTCTCCAGAAAATAAGGTAGGGATGCAGCGTGATCCAAATGAAAGCTGCAAGCAAACGGAATCATTTACAATAAGCAAGCAAAACTACAATCTTTATAAAATTAGGAACCTTTTGAGTAACAAATGAAGATGAATTAGTATTCATGATTAAAGGTCCAAAAGCCTCCAAGTTCCTATGTTATAATAATCATTGGTCAAAATCTTGGCAGAGTTTGCAATTGAATAATGTAAGAACCATTAGCAATTGCAATTGAAGAAGGGCTACAACCTGAACCATAATGCTACCAACTCAATCTAATAGCATGATCAAGCAACTAATATTACAATTGCATTTTGGACTCTACTAACGTAATCCCAAATCTCTCAACTGACTTACCAAAAACTTTCTAACTATCAGTGCTTTTGCACATTCAGAGAGGCAAGCGAGCTCCTCTCCCCACTCTACCCAGGTGCGAGCCTAGTTGAAGAGAGCATTTAAATAGAAAAAGAAACAGCAAAGAAGATAAGTTACACAACAAAATAGGAAAGAAAGATTATGCCCATTATGCCCTCAAGTCTGGAATTAAAGGGTGGGCTTCTAAGTAACTTAACAGTTCCTTTCTGCGTAATACAAGGATAATATTTCTGATTTCCTTCTCCTCTCCTTTAAGTCTTCCTGCGCAAAGAGAAAGAGCTGCAGCCAATGTGCAATTTTTTTGTCATATTTTCTTTCTTTTTCCAATTAGTCTCTCCTCCTTTCTTTTCAGTCCTCTTAGAGATTGAACACGAATGAGAACGCTTAGGATTGTACAGTTGAACAGATTTCCCCTAGGGGAAACTCTGTCCAACTGAACAAGGTTAGCCATATTTTTGCTCCCCTGAACAGATGGAGGAAGCTGTGCAATCGAGTAAAAACGGAGCAGAACAGGCTACTGTTTTTCTATTTTTTTACAGAACGATTTCTTAATTTTAATTCTTATAAATTTATCTATTTTTATTTTCAATAGGGATGGAAGAAAGTTCTCAAACGAAAAGAAAACACCTTTGTTGGGCATATATGATTTTTGAGGATCCAAAAGCTTGGAAGTACATATTTTGTGGAAGAGTAACTAAATGTGACGTTTCTTGAGCAACTCAACATTTAGTTGGTGGGCATAGAAATGTCAAAATGTGTTTGAGTTGCCCACAAATGTTAGGGAAACATTAAGAGAGTTCCAATTGAAAACCAAGGCTCAATGAGGAGAGAAAATATGAACTGGATTATAATGTACATATAACAGAAGATTTGGATGATGTTATTGAGGTTCCAAATTTAAAGGGAAAGAGAAGTGGTAATGGGGGTGGAATTCATGGTTCAGGTAGTGGAAATCAATCACAAATGAACAAGGCTCATCATAAATGGTATATGATAAGTTTGTCACTATTAAACCCGTGACATAGGAAAGGTATCACAAGTAAACAATTATTTCCAAGAGTTATAGCCTTAGTGACTTCATCTACAACCACTCATGTGCATTGAATATGATAAAAGATATACAAACCATAAATAATTGGTGAGTCACTGTAAACTAGTTTGGTACTTCATTCTTAACTTTATCATGCATCCATATCAAAAGAACAATATAAGGAAAATGTTCACGTCTGAGGAGTGGAATGGTAGGAAATGGGCAAATGAGACTAATGGTAAAAGGGTAGTTGGTACGGTCTTAATGCCATCATTTTGGAATGCAATTGTACACACTTTGAATGCATCAAGTCCTTTAGTACGAGTTCTTCGTCTTATTAATGGAGAAAAAACAGCCATGGCCTACATTTATGAGGCAATGGATAGAGCAAAAGAGGGAACCAAATGTGTTTTCCAAGATAATGAAGTCAAGTTTAGGCCGATTTGAGATATTGTTGATGCAAGATGGAATTGCACGCTTCATTGACAGCAATCTTTTATGATAATAAAGAGGTCATTTTAAAAGATATGGAGGAAACTCAGCATGCTTCAACCAATGCAAAGTTATTAAAAAATCCTGAGGAACAAAGTATGTGTTCATTTAAAATTGAGTTATATACTGATGTTAAAGGTCTTTTGAGTAATCAACCGTCAAAACTTGTAAATTGAAGACTCCATGTAATTATCTTACTTTGTGCATTGTTCAAGTTTGACTTAACTAGTATTTATAATATTATGCTTGACATGATTTAATATTTGAGCAGCTGCATCGTTAGCTCTTTACGGGTGTGGACCACATGCTTTACAGAAGCTAGCAGCTAAAGTGTTCAATTTGACTTGCAGTGCAGCTAGATGTTAACGTAACTTGAGTGTTTTTGTAAAAGGGCCTCTTTTGTCATAAAAGAGAGTTGGATCCAAGTAATACACAGCTATATGTATGGGTCCATGAAGTTGACAATTTCATCTTGCATCAACGATATCCCAAATTGGCCTCAACTTAACTTTATTATCTTAAAAAGAACATTTGATTGTCTCTTTTGCTCTAACCATTGCCTCATAAATGCAGCTTATTGTTGGTTTTTCTCCATCAACAAGATGAAGAACTCGTACTAGGACACAATGCCCTCAAAGCGTATACAATTTCATACCAAAATGATGACATTAAGACCGTATCAGCTACTTTTTAGCTTTAATCTCCTTTGTCCATACACTACCACTCCACTCCTCAGACGTAAAACATTTTCCTTAGATTGTTCTTTTGATTATGGATGCTCGATAAAGTTAAGAATGAAGTGGCAAAACTAGTAACAGCTAGACTCACCAATTCTTTATGATTTGTATATCATCATGTTCAATCCGTACTAGTGATTGCAGATGAAGCCACTACGTGGCATAGCTCTTTGAAGACATCGTTCCACTTATCATAACTTACTCAAGTTTTCTTATATTAAGTCAATGCAATCAACAGCACATGGAGCCCAATACAAACGTGACATTCTAGCTTCCAACAATTAATCTATTAACATTTAATACAAATCATAAGATTATCAATTGAAGAAATTTTGATTTGTTTAAGAATAAAGACTTCAAAAAGTATAGCTTACCAACAAAACATAGATCGAATTATAAGTAACGACTTGTACAACATTATCTACTCCAATCTTTTATATCAGTCTATCTAAGAGTTCAGCTTCTCTCATGTCTCAATACATGATGAGGCATCAATGAATTCCAATAACATAGTTCCAGCAACGAAATGAACCAAGAAATTTATTAATTTTATTTTTGTCCTATCAATCCACCCACATGACATAAGGAGCATCTTGTTCTTCGCCACTCAATTTCATAAGTTTAATAAGATTTTTCGTGTATCCATTGCAATCTTTTATATCATTCTATCCAAGAGTTCATATAGCTTCCTCATGTCTATATACATGATGAGGCATCAAAGAATTCCAATAACATAGTTCGAACATCAGAACGAACCAAGAAATTTATTAATGTTCTATCTTTCCTATCAATCCACCCACTAACATAAGAGAGCATCTTGTTCTTCGCCACTCAACTTCATGGTTTTTAATGAGATTTTTCATGTACTGTACTTATTTCTTTAAGAAAAGAACCCTTGCCTCATGGTAGCTTGGGGTAATAAGATCGGGCCAAATTTTCTAACAGCTTCTATCGATCAAAAAAAATTCTAACAGCTTCTAGCATCATATGAAAACTTTTCAGCCAAATAGTATTTAAAGAAATTCCATATTGGTACGCCCAACAATTTATTCCTCATACCTCTTTGTTGTAAATTTCTAAATTGTTATTTGCTTCAATTTCTACAATTTATTCCCTTTAACAACCTTCATCTTCAATTATATGTACTTTATAATGTGACACTAAATTCCTCTCTTCCCTTTGAGTCTTAACTTTCAATTAAAATTACCTTAATGTTTCCTTGACATGGGGCAACTCAAACACAATTTGACATTTCAAAGCCCACCAACTAAATATTGGGTTGCTCGAAAAATGTCATCTTTAATTACTCTTCCCACATATGCCCAAGTGAGTTCTCTTTCCGTCTAAGAACTTTCTTCCATCGTTATGAAAAACCAAATCTTTATTCTAAAAATTAAGATCAAAAGAATATTTTGTAAAAAGCAACAATATGTTAAAAAACAATGGCTTGTGACGCTCTATTTTGCTCTAACAGGACAAAGCTTCCTCCCTCTGCTCAGTGGAGCGAAAATTGAAAGACTCTGTTCAGTTGGGAAAATCTGTTCGACTAAACGGTCAGAAGGGTTCTCATTCTCTGTTCCCCTAAGAAAGAGGACTGGAAAAAAAAAACTAAAAAGAAAGAAGAGTGGAGAAGATGAATATGAAAAAGAAAGAAAACAAGACAAAAAATTGCATGTTGTCTGTAATTCTTTCGCTTTGCATAGATGACTTGAAGGAGAGGAGAAACAAATCAGAAATAATGGACTTCTGATTTCTTTCCTCTTTTGTTCTATATAGTGTACCTTATGTAATTGCTCTCTTAATACAGGCGCTCGCTTGGGTAGAATGGCTAAAGGCGAGAGGCGCGCCAATGGCGAGAGAGACGCGCGCCTCTCCGACTATGCACGCCTCGAAGGCTTAGAGGTGACCCTAGGGCAAATAGTCTCGCCTCTCCTCATAAGCAATCGTCTTTGGTCGCCTTGAAAACACTTATTTTATCCATTTAGTTTGATGTGTGATCTAAAATTATATTTTTCAACATGCATATCAAATTGCAATGAGCAATACCAAGTCGCCTTGAAAAGACTGATATTAACTTTTTTATCTATCTACTTTGATGTGTGATCTATAATTTTTTCTACATGCATATCAAATTGCACCTTTATTCAATCGAGCAATAACATTTTATTGCCTCTCACCTCTAGCCTCTAGGCAACCAAAAGGATTGTCACCTTGGAATGTTCCTTGCGCCTTAAAAAAACTACTCAGTACGCACTGGAAATGACATTCGCTTCCCCGGTCTAAACCATTCAACCTTAAGAAGAACATAGTCATGAACAATCAATAAAGAAAATTTCTAATTGTAGTAGTAATTTCCAAAACCACAACATCATCATTACCCTTATCTGACTAACTATGAATTAATAACTCCAGTTATTTATCTAATTAGTATGAGCCAGCTAGACTGAGTAGAGAATATTACTTAACAAAAAATGCATTAGAAGTGAGTAAGAAGAAGATAAGGAGGGAAAGGCACATACTGAGTAATGAGAAGTACATCAACGGTTGAAGGATCAATTTCATCAAAGTATGGCAAAGCTGCCATGCCGGAGTACGCGGGATGAATTCCACAATCAAACTAAATCCATCAGACAGTGACAACAACAAAGCGAGATTAGTAAGCTCACATGTGAAAAGTATAACTTTAAGCGTCCTAGTTTAAGTATGAGTTAATGGAATACCAATATAGTTTTGCCTTTGTAAGACATGTACACGCAAGACCGACCCACTTCATTACCAGCCCCAAGAGGAGTAACAATAAGCTGATCTTCTTCTCTGGTGGTAGACGAATCTCGTTTCTTAAGAGAGGACGGGGGACCCGTTGAAGCCATTACAAATAAATGTGCACAGAGACCTTCAATCTAGCAGCAAGTTGAACTCTACACAAGATAAAAGTTATAATCTGTTTATTTATTATCCAAAAAACTAAAGAGTTGTGGTTATTGTACGGAAACCATTTTTGTCCAATCTGAAATTCAAAATGCTCTATCTTGACGAAAATTGAACAGAAACCAGGAGAGTTTACACACTAATAGCACCAAACCAATGGTGGTTTATGTATCGACCAAAAAAACTAGTAGTTTACGTGGGAAAAAAGAGGCGAGACAGTGAGTTGTGCCAGTAAAATCATCGAAGCTTCCTCATTTTTTCCCTTGTCATTCTCACTTAGCTGCTCTTGGTCCAAAAGAGTAGATTAAAGTGGAATAACCGGGACGGGACCTTCCAGAAAAACAAAGAAGAAGTGAGGAGGGGGGGTTTCTACGAACTAACATAATGATATCAGAAATTGTAAAAAAGAAAATTGAGAGAGAGTGAGAGAGAACATACAACTTCGAAAGATCTGTATGTTAGAATGTAAAAAAGAAAGTGCGTCGTTAAACCCTAGTTCAAAGTCGGGACCCGCGTCACAGTGTGCTGGAGAAACCGAGAAAGAGAGCAAAACTTAAAAAGTTCGACCACAGTGGGAGTCGAACCCACGACCTTCTGATCCGAAGTCAGACGCGCTAATCCACTGCGCTATGCGGTCTAATTGAATGATGTGACACCAAACTCATATATATTTATTTTTAATATATTTGGTGGTAAATTCTTATTATCAGCAGGCGAATTATCCAATAGAGATTTTAAGCTCAAGGGCCAGATCAAGTGAACAAATCTTTCTCCTATTAGATCCTTGATGGGGGATAATAGTATAAATATTAAAAAAAATTGTCTGAGACATTTTTTTTGCTATTTTGCTATTTGTTGTATGGACGAGATGTGTTGATGAAAACTATCTATTATTGTTGCACACTCAATAAAAATAAATCTTTGAAGTTGAACACAAATAATGTGTATTTCAATGTCTCAGTCGGCGCTTTTTATAGAGGAAGAGAACTATATTTACGATTATACATTCTTCTAAATCATAAAATTATGAGTCTAAATTTTACGTGATCAAGTAGTTCATCTATAAGTTGATTTGACAAAGTATTTCAATGCGTAATAAAATATCAACATATGAATATGATAAATGTACATAATTTGATTGCTTAAAACTTAGCATATCATAAGTTGATTTGATAAATTATTTTAATACAAATAAAACATGAACCTATAAATCAAGTTATAATGGCTTAAAACTTGGTAAATAATTTAGTTGGTCCATCATCAGAAGAGTCTTCTTCCCATTCAGGCTCATTACATCCGCAGTCTGGATCGCAGTTTTATGGGGTAACATCCTATATGAAATGACCATTAATGTGAGACACATAGCAGGGCTGAGCTGAATGATTGATCCAAGTAATCAGAGGACAACTTCGAGACGAGATGTAAGCAGGATCAATTGTTAAGATGCTTCCAGAAGAGGGGTCTTCTTTGCTAGGTCTTGTGAAAATAGTTTTCACGGTCCCATATGGTAGTCGGTGTACCGTAGGAGGGGCAAATGTATGAACATCTCTCTGGATAGTATGAAACTATCGTTCATAGTTGTTGATCTATTCAAGTGGCATCAGTGAGTAAGTTCTTCTTTGGATATGTCCCGAGGGATCTGGATGATTGAAGTATCATCAGCTCTTTCAGAAATAACAAAAAGAGCGTCTTGAGTGGAGTTTGGAAAGTGGAGATCAAAAGAGTGGTTCTGAAGGCGGCAGATTATCTGGTGATGAAGGGTGGCCATGATGGCTCGGGCATCTTGTTCTGCTCCAACAATATGGACTTGAACTTTTAGTCTTTGGGAAAGAGTTAGATCTGAAAGTTTGATGTTGAAATCGGGAGCGATGGTGAGGATAACAGTTCTGTTGCTGAGAGTAGTTAAAATTGAACCGATCAACGCATTGCTGTAAGTGGTGAAAGTGGTATCAATGAGAGCGATGAGAGCAGTGGCTGCAATTCCTTTTCTGCCATGGAGAGTCAAGGCAAGGCGAATAGCTCCGACATTGAGGTGAGTATATCCTTGTGTCTTCCAACCATCATCAAGTAACTCTCGAGGTTCTCAAGAGTGACATATTGTTCTGCGGAGGTGGTTTGGAGACCACATTGATCTAATTTGGTGGTCTGAACGATCTCTTTAACATGGGGCCCGTGAGTAGAGAAAAAAGTTATAAGACTTCGAAACACCCAGTTAGATCGATGATAAAGGCTATACGGACTAAGAAGGGGTTCTCAGTTTCTTGAATCTTGACATCTTCGGGAAGATGATGAATTTCAACAAGATTGTCAATCTTGTTGGCTAGAGTTCTGCGAACAGAATGGGGAAGATCTTGAGGAGAGAAGGAAGAGGAAGGTCGAATGGGTTCGAGGCTGGTTGCTTCACTCATGAGTTATCGATGTCTCTTTACTGACCTTTAGTTATAATATTCTACCAATGTCTGAACAAGAATGACTCTAAGTGTTATATAATATTTAATTTTATAGGATTCTAAGAAATAAAATATTGTTCGCCTAAAAATAATCACGACTTATCTTATGGATACTTACCTTTCTATTCTTATAAAAATATTAAATTTTACATACTATTTTTAACAAATTCTTAGTGAATAGGAAATAATAGTCTCCACTATGTGAATTATAATGATAAAGTATGTGAAAATTATAAATAATACTCTATTTTAAGGAGGCTTGAAGGGTAAAATGGAGAATCAAAAGTTTCTTATCCCTAAGCCTATTTTAATATACTAGTCAAAACGTACGTACTTCTCATGTATTCAACTAATTTTAAATATACATATAATTTTAAATTGATGTTAACATTGAAATTATTTCATCACTTTGTTATATTCTTAATAATAGTTATATCATATTAAGAAATTATCTCTCCTAATCAAAATATATTAATTTACATATATAAATTCATTTATATGAATTTTCATGTTATAGATAACATAAATAATACATGATATTTAATTTATAAATTTATAAATTTATAATTATTATTGACTTATAATTGAATATTTGTTATAAAAGATATTGAAATAAATATACGGATATTCACCTCTTAGATGAATATACGTCGTTTTGGCTTCTTCTTTTTTTCAAACATATTTAGGCGGTTTCACTGCCGGTTCCGAGCCAACACGCCGGGAATTCAGGGTGGCCCGAGGATGAACCGCTGAACCGGTCTGTGGCGGGCCGGGTCAAGTCGGATCACGGACTGGTCCCGATTAAATAACTGGTCCAACCCATTCCCCATCCCTTAAATGTGATTTAATTCTAAAAAATGTAGATGAGGAGAGTTGAACATTGGTGGGAAATAGATGAAGTATAAGGATTACAACTAAGCTTAAATCTTGAAAATCTAGAATGATGCCATCTAGTCGTTGTTTTCTTTTAATGTCATCACTCCAATCCTTAACACAGATGAGGGCTTCAACAATAATAGGATTTAATCTACTTCTTTTTTCTTCAATTACATGTCCATCCTGTACTAAAAGCAGACTCTGATGCTACTGCAGAGATCAGAGGGGTTAGTAGATCACGCGCCATAATAGAAAGAATTTGATAAATCATTGAATTTGCTTTCCACCATTGTAAAATAAATAACTCATCATTTTCTTTAATTCCATATACTGTTTCAAAAAATTTATAAAGTTCTGATCTATGAAGAGTAGAAATAATGTTCTTCATTTTTAATTTTCATTCTTTGTTGAAAAATATTCATAGAACCACCTACTTGTGTAGATGAACTACTATCATCATTAATATTACAATCATCATTTTTATATTTTGATTCATATGTTGATTAAAATGAATTTAATTCTAATATTAGTTCTTCAATATCTACAACGGTGAAAAGTCCTAAATTCTCAGAAATTAAATCAATAAAAATTTTAACTCCAACTAATTTTATCTTAGGTTCCGTAGCAGTAGCAAAACAAAAAATCTAGGAATATTCTGTCAATATTTTTTAATTTTTTCTTCCATTTTTTCAACAATAGGTCTAAAAGATTTTATAACGTGCAAAAATGCTAGTAATTTCTAAAAACTGTCCAAGAACAAGATGTGAAGTTGTATAGTAAATACCAGAACACATATTAGTTGAAACATACAAAAATTCCAAAAACTCAAGAAAATAATTAGCTATTTCACAACTAATACTTTTTACAACAGTTTATTTTTTTGTTCTTACATAATTACAAATTATACTCCAATAAGATTTTGCTGTCATTAACATTAAATATGTAGAGTTCCACCTAGTTTCTACATCCAACTATAGCTTTCTTGGTTTTAAACCAAAATCTTTACATGATTTTAAATATTCTTACTGTCTAGTATTTGAATTCATAATATATGAAATAGCAGAATGTATTTCTTCCAAATACGGTGATATTTGTTCCCTTCCAACTTTAACAATTAAGTTAAGTGTATGACAAACACACTGCATATGTAATAAAGAATTTTGATTAGTATTAGTAGTAAAATTATCTTTGAATAAATTAATAGCACCATCATTTACACTAACATTATCAAGAGCGATGCTGAAAATTCTATTAGAAATACCATATTCACGTAATATACTCATAATATATTGAAAAATCACATTACCTGTGTGAGGGTAATCACATGTCGAAAACCTAATATTCTTTTATTTAACTCCAATCTATAATCAATAAAATGTGAGGTAACAATAATGTACATCAACGCACCTCGTGCACTCTATAAATAAGAACTAATACAAATTGAAAAATTGAATTAATTCATCTTTCATACTATGGTAAAGTTTAATTACATCACTTCTAGCAGTGTTTCTAGGAATATGTTTATATTGAGGTTGTATACCTTCTTTCATATAGTCTTCTAAATCAAGATCGTCAGCGTAACTCAAAAGTTGTTCAGAAACAGCTATATATCTAGCTATACATACTCTACCCTTAACCTGTGTATATTTAAAAGTTCCAGAACCAGATGCGTTTATTTAAGTTTGTTTAGGGTCATCTTTCTGGTGATCTTTTGCATGGTTAATTGAATAATGTCTGGAAATAGTTCTAGTTACTTTACCAACTTTCCAAGCATAATCAGATGAACAATGTTTATATTTTGCCCTAACTTTTTCACTACCCTCAATAGGTAGTATTTAACCAATATAGTTTTTAGCTATTTTA
>QANY01002566.1:0-10066 GCA_003255025.1 Datisca glomerata
ACCATCATTGTTATCGGGTTTCATCGCAAAGCGACGATGATGTTCATATCATTTGGTATAAGAGCTTTTGGTTTTCTAGAGTCAGATTCAATTCTGATTTTTTTTTCTAATTTTGACATGGCTCTGAAAAACAATCATAACTTTTGATCCAGTTGTCGAAATAGTTATTATTACATATCAAATCGAACGGATTTTTGAGATCTACAATCTTTACGTTCATTGCAAAGCGAGTTTTCATCGTTTTGATCACTTCACTGGGTCTTTAAATTTTCTGCGCAGTTTCATCTAAAAATTCAGAATTTCAAATTTCAAATTCGAATTTCCATTGTTTTAACTATCATCTTATCTCATAATATCTTGCCATATCATATCTTATCTCATCTTATCATAAATTATATTATCTGATCTTATATTATCTTATATTATCTTATGCTTGTCTTATCTTATCATATATTTGTTTACCAAAAAAAATCTTATCATATATTTTCTTATCTCATCTTATCTTATATTATCTAATCATTGTCTTATCTCATCATATCATATCTCATCTTTTCGTAATTATTTTATATTTTCTTATCTCATCTTATATTATCTTATCTTGTCATAACTTATCTTATCTTTTTTCTTATCTTATCTTATCTTATCTTCTTCTTATCTTATCTTATATTATCTTATCTAATCATTATCTTATTTTATCTCATCTTATCTTATCGTATCTCATCTTATTCTTATCTTATCTTGTCCTAACTTATCTTCTGTAAAAAAAGGATAGTATAAGTTGATCTCCTTTTGTTTCCTTATCTCTAAATTTTATCCCTTAGTTGTTTCCTTTCCTTATCTTCTCATAGTGTTTGATTTGTTTAGGTCATTTGGTTGTTTCTTGAAAATTTCAGATTCGTTTGTTAGTTTGATCAAGAACCGAAAGAGAAAACTAAGAGTGATAAAAGGTAAGAGTGTGTGAGATCATTGGAGGGTAAAAGCCAACAAATAGAGTGAAAACACGAGTGGGAAGAAAATTGAGTGAACCTCAATCTCTGAGTGTGAGGTCCTTCATTTTTTTATACTAATCTTATTCTCTTTCAAGTATGTCAAACAGCAACGGTAGCAGACAAACGGCGGAAGGAGACATTTCGAAGTTCCAAATGGAGGTGTTAGTGGGTGAATTAAAAAAGACATTAAGAGAGGGCCTGGAACGATTGCATGAGAGGATTGATCGGGTCAAAACACGGGTAGAGCAACCTAGAGCTCCTATGGGGCATCGAAGGGAGAGACGATCACTTAGGGTTTAAGTATGAGGAAGAATTGGGGAATTACTTTAATGAAGAGGAGCGATATTCCCACATGGGCAGATTAGGCCATGGGGTTGGAATAGGGGATTCCGACATGCAAATAGAGAATATAGGTTTGGTGAAAGGGTGGATAAAAATTTTTCTAGCATTAAGATGAAGATACCATCATTGCAAGGCAAGATATGGAAATCAAAAGTGATTCTGAAAAGGAGTCCATGCCACTACTAGAGGATGCAAGTGACATTAAAGAACCGGTCAATGATGAACTTTCGGTAAAAAGAAGAGCTCTTAGTGCCATAGCCAAAGAAGATCAGAAGGTACAACGAGAAAATATTTTTCATAGTAGATGTCTTGTTAATGATAAAGTGTGTAGTATGATTATTGATGGGGAAAGTTGTACTAATGTGGCTAGCACTTACATGGTGAAAAAACTAAACTTACCTATAATATAACATCCTAATCCATACAAACTGAAATGGTTGAATGATAGTGGGGAAATGGAGGTGCATAGTTAGTTTCTTTCTCCATTGGCAAGTACAAAGATGAAGTTTTGTGTGATGTAGTGCCAATGCAGCCAAGTGCTCTTCTCTTCGGGAGGCCGTGGAAATGTGATAGAAAAACCACTCATGATGGTTACAAAAATAGATATACCTTTGTAATTGATAAGAAACCCATTACTCTTGTACTCCCCACCCCAAAACAAGTTCAAGAAGATCAATTGAAGTTGAAAAGAGAGAATGAAAAACAAAGAAAGACTCAGAATGAAAAAAGAGAGAGAGAGTGAGCAAAATCAAGAGAGTGGGAGTTAAAAAAAAAGAGTGTTTGAAAAAAAGAAAGGAGTGAAAAATAGAGAGTTGGGTTAGAGGAGCGAGAAAAATCAAGAGAGAAGAAAAAAGAGTTTTGATGCAAAAGAGAGTGAGATTAAGAGAGCTTTGAGTTCCAACCGGCATTTGCTTGTACTTTTGTACAAGAGGCTTGTTTTACGACTAATGAACTTAACCACTCTTCGCCTAGTGTTTTTGTATCTCTTTTGCAGCACTTTGAAGAAATATTCCCCAAGGAGAGGCCAAAAGGGCTGCCACCAATTAGGGGAATCGAGTACCGAATTGACCTAGTACCTAGAGGTCCTATCCAAAACAAACCCGCTCATAAAAAATATCTGGATGAGACAAAGGAGTTGGAAAGACAAGCAAGCAAGCTCATGGAAAAGGGGTATGCCCATGGAAGCATGATCCCTAGTGCGGTTCTTCTATTTGTGACTAAGAAGGAATGCACATGGAAGATGTGCATTGATCGTCGAGCCATATATAACATCATCGTAAATTATCACCATCTTATTCCTAGATTAGTTGGTTTGCTTGATGAATTGCACGGTTCTTGTTTGTTTACTAAAATTGATCTTAAAAGTGGATATCATCAACTTAGCATGAAAGAGGGATATGAATGGAAAAAAAATACTTAAAAGTAAACATGGACCTAGCACATTCATGAGGTTGATGAATCATGGCTTGTGTGCGTTCATGGGAAAATTTATGGTAGTTATCATTCAAAAGAATTTAAGGCAACGAGAGAAGTGTTTACCACATTTTAAGTTTGTATATAATAGGCTTCTTCATTCTACTTCTTATTTTTCTCCTTTTGAGGTTGTTTATGGCTTTAATCCTTTAACTCCTACGCATATTTTACATTTATCTACTAATCAGCATGTTAATCTTGATGGTAAGAAACAAAAAGATCTGGTGAAGGTTTTACATGCCAAGGTCCGAGCTAACATTGAAAGTAAGAATGAGCAATATGATGAAAGGTTTCCTACACAACAGGAAAACAAAATCATTGACTAAAGAGGATGGATCATTCCACGTCCTTGCAAGAATCAATGACAATGCCCACAAGCTTGATCTTCCTGGTGAGCACAATGTAAGTACTAAATTTAATGTAACTAACTTGTTTCCATTTGATGTAGGTGATGATTTTGGAAAAAATCCTTCTCAAGCGGGAGGGAATTATGATGATCCGGTTACACAACCTCAAAAGATGGATCTATTTCAAGTACCAAGAGGTCAAATGACAAGAGCTAGAGAAAAGAGGATGGATAAAGCACTCAATGGGAGTATGACTTGGAGCATGACATGGAGTATAACAGCCTACATGGGGCATGACGTGCCGTCCAACATGGCAGCCTACATGGAGCAATGTCGTGGCGTCCAACATGGCAGCCCACATGGAGCATGATGTGGCATCCAACACGACATCCTGCGTGGACCATGACATGGCAACCAACATGGCAGCTGACATGGAGCATGACGTGGCATCCAACATGACTGCCTACATGGAGATGACGTGTTAAGGATCCTACACACCAAGTTCAAAGGATTCAACATCGTAAAGATGACCATGATCAAGAAGGCAAGGAGCGAGTTCAAGAGGTTTCTAGTCCAATTAGCATGCCTCAAGGACCAATAAAAAGGTCGCGGAAAAGCTTCAACAAGCTTTTAATCCACCATTTGCAAGGCTTGGTCAATTCAACTAGTGAAGGTCTACAAGGACATCAAAGCTTTGGGATAAGTGCTACATGAGTCCAGTACAACTTGGTTCAAGTCCAAGCTATTAATGGGTTGGATTAAGTATGTAATGGGGTCATTTTTGCATTACCTTTTGGGCTGAACGAAATTTCACTTTATTTAAATTCCATTAGTTTTATTTTGCTTAATATAGTCTATTCTTAATTATTATTTAAAATATAATTAGGTTAGTTTCCTATTCTTGGGTTTTTGGATTTTAGGAAACCTTTGTAAAGGCTATAAATATGCCTTGCTAGAATGTTTTAAGGGTCTAGAATTTTAATTTAAGAAAAACCAAAATGTGGTTTTGCTTTTATCTTTGTGTTCTTGAGTAGAATACATGCTTTAAGAAACATTCAAGTAGATTGATCACCTTCTTGTGGAGTGTTTCGAAACTAGAATTCAGAAACAAGTTTTCTTGATTCTAGTTCTTGATCACCTATCTAAGAAATCTATTTTTCTAGCCTTTTCTTAGGGGTTGTTGCCGAATTGGTTATTGGGGTTTTCACGTTAATACTTCGTGGGTTCCTATACATAAAGGGGTTCTCAAGCTTATTCTTGGAGGTTCCGTATCAGTACTAGAAGCACCTAAGGTGAGCCCAACACTCTAAATTATTATTCCAAATGTTTTTTAGATGTCAGAAGTAAGTTCGAGTACATGAGATGCCGAAAAGATCCAAGTATAGCCAAGTTCATCTAGTTTCAGCCAAAACACATCCCATTGGATCTTTTGGACTCTGTATGGCACTCTGTATGGAGCTATTTTGATGCAGGACCAAAGACCACTAACGTACTTTAGTGGGAAGTTAAGTGGGACAGCCTTGAAGTATCCAACATATGACAAGAAATTATATGCTTTGGTTCGAGCTCTGCAAACATGGCAGCATTATTTATGGCCTAGGGAGTTTGTGATACACATTGACCATGAAAGTCTAAAGCATTTAAAGGGTCAAGATAAGCTGAACCTTAGGCATGCTAAATGGGTGGAGTTCATTGAAACATTCCCATATGTGGTTAAGTATAAGCAAGGTAAAGAGAATGTAGTTGCGGATGCATTATCTAGAAGGTATACTCTACTTAATTCTCTTAGTGCTAAAATTGTTTGGTTTTGAGCATATTAAGGAGTTGTATCAATATGATGATGATTTTGGTGAAATATATGCATCTTGTGATCATGAGGCTGTTTTAGATGATTTTTACTCGATTGATGGTTTCTTGTTTAAGAGAAATAGGTTGTGCATTCCTAAGTGTTCTATGAGGGAATTGTTGACTAAGGAAGCACATGGAGGTGGCTTAATGGGACAATTTGGGGTAAATAAGACCTATGCGATGCTGTTTGCATATTTCTTTTGACCTAGTATGAAACATGATGTGCATAATGTTTGTGAGCATTGCATTACATGTAGAGAAGCTAAGTCTAGGTTGAAATCACATGGGTCGTATACACCACTACCTATTCCTAGTGAATCTTGGAGAGATTTTTCTATGGATTTTGTGCTTGGATTGCCTAGAACTAGAAAAGGCCGTGATAGTATCTTTGTCGTGGTTGATATATTTAGTAAGATGACTCATTTTATACCATGTCATAAAACTGATGATGCTAAGTTGATTGCTAATTTATTTTTCAAAGAAGTTGTGCATTTACATGGCATACCTAATAGCATTGTTAGTGATAGAGATGTTAAGTTTTTTAGTCACTTTTGGCGTGTGTTATGGGGAAAGTTAGGAACTAAGTTATTGTTTTCAACTACTTGTCACCCTCAAATTGATGGGCAAACTGAGGTAGTTAATAGGACGTTGATTAATTTACTTAGGGCAATCATAGAAAAGAACATTAGGACATGGAGGATTGTTTGCCATTGTGGAGTTTTCTTACAATAGGGTTGTTCATAGCACTACTCATTGTTCTCCATTTGAGATTGTTTATGGATTTAATCTGCTCACTCTTATTGATTTATTACCATTGCCACCTTACGATTTTGTGAGTGTTGATGCTAATTCTAAGGCAGATTTGGTGAAAAAGTTACATGAGCAAGTTAAAGAGAGGATTGAAAAGCAAAATGCTCAAGTCGCTTCACGTGTGAATAAGGGACGAAAACAAATGATTTTTCAGCCGGGAGATTGGGTTTGGGTGCATTTTCATAAAGAGAGGTTTCCGCTTCGAATAAAGTCCAAGCTCAGCCCTAGAGGCGATGGTCCTTTTCAAATTCTTGAAAGGATTAATGACAACGCATACAAAATTGACCTGTCAGGTGAGTATAATGTTAGTGATTTTTTTAATGTAGCTGATTTAAGTCATTTTGATGTAGGTGATGCATTAGATTCGAGGTCGAATCCTTTTGAGGAGAGGGGAAATGTTAAGGATAAACCTACACACCAAGTTCAAAGGATTCAACATCTTAAAGATGAGCATGATCAAGAAGGCAATGAGCGAGTTCAAGAGGTTTCTACTCCAATTAGCATGCCTCAAGGACCAAAAACAAGGTCGCGGTCTAAGAAGCTTCAACAAGCTTTAATCCACCATTTGTAAGACTTAGTCAATTCAGCTAGTGAAGGTCTACAAGGACATCAAAGCTTGGGGATAAGTACAACACGAGTCCAGTACAACTTGGTTCAAGTCCAAGCTATTAATGAGTTGGATTAAGTATTTAATGGGCCATTTTGTGTTACCTTTTGAGCTGAACGAAATTTCACGTTATTTAGAGTCTATTAGTTTTATTTTGCTTAATATAGTCTATTCTTAATTATTATTTAACATAGAATTAGGTTAGTTTCCTATTCTTGGGTTTTAGGATTTTAGGAAACCTTTGTAAAGGCTATAAATATGCCTTGCTAGAATGTTTTAAGGGTCTAGAATTTTAATTTAAGAAAAAATAAAAGGTGGTTTTGCTTTTATCTTTGTGTTCTTGAGTAGAATACATGCTTTAAGAAACATTCAAGTAGATTGATCACCTTCTTGTAGAGTGTTTCGAAACTGAAATTCAGAAACAAGTTTTCTTTATTATAGTTCTTGATCATCTAGCTAAGAAATCTGTTTTTCTAGCCTTTTCTTAGGGTTGTTGCCGAATTGGTTATTGGGGTTTTCACGTTAATGTTTTGTGGGTTCCTATACATATATGGGTTCTCAAGCTTATTCTTGGAGGTTCTGTATCATGACGTGACATCCTACATGGCATTGCGCATGGAGCATGATGTGGCATTTAATATGGCAGTCCACATGAAGAATGACTTGGCATTTTAAATGTTAACAAGGAAGCAAGACAATTTTAAAATCCTAACCTAGAAGTGAACAGCCAATAGGAGTCTACTAGAGAATGACACCTTGGCAATCCTAAGCTACAAATTTAGTTTAGGTTGTTTAAACACTTTAGGACTCTTTAGGCTTCTAGTTTTAAAACAACTTTGATGAGTATGATTTTTTTGTGAGAGTTTTCTCTTTGGTTGTTCTTAGAACTTTTTAGACTTATCAAGAATATTCTTGTGACATCTAGAACCTAGACTTATCACTCACTTTTCCTTTTTGTTCTTTAGTGTGGCGTCTAAACCATACCTTTGGTTCTTTTCAAAGCATCAATTTGGGTCTTAGGTCTTATACCGTGCTCGTCGTTTCTCGAAAGTATCTTTTTTCTGGGAACATGGTGCTCTCATCAAAGCCACCCTCGCTTTGGCGGGCCCTTCATTCACGTTACATGTACTTAATCTCACATTAAAAGAGATAGAAAAAAAAAGGATTAGACGTCCCCCCGTGCTACGGTTCCCTGACTGAATCTTGATATCCCTCAGAATAAGGTTCTCTTTGGTTCATAGAAAATGGGTCAAGATTTCTTCTTCTTTAAAATCGATCCTTGGGTTCTTGAACCATCATTGTTATCGGGTTTCATAACAAAGCGATGGTGAGTTTCATATCAAAGGGAGAGACGATCACCTATGGTTTAGTTTGAGGATGAATTTAGAAATTACTTTGATGAAGAGGAGCGATATTCTCACATGGGAAGATTAGGCCATGGGGTTGGAGATCAGGGATTCCGACATGGAAATAGCGAAGATAGGTTGGGTGACAGGGTGGATAACAATTTGTCTAGCATTAACATGAAGAGACCACCATTGCAAGGCAAGAATGTGAAAATCAAAAGTGATTCTGAAAAGGAGTCCATGCCACCACTAGAGGATGCAAGTGACATTAGAGAATCGGTCGATGGGGAACTTTCTGTAAAACGAAGAGCTCTTAGTGCCATAGCCGAAGAAGATGAGAAGGTACAACGAGAAAATATTTTTCATACTAGATGCCTTGTTAATGATAAAGTGTGTAGTACGATTATTGATGGGGAAAGTTGTACTAATGTGGCTAGCACTTACATCGTGGAAAAACTAAACTTGCCTATATTAAGACATCCTAATCCATACAGACTGAAATGGTTGAATGATGGTGAGGAAATCGAGGTGCATAAGCAAGTGCTAGTTTCTTTCTGTATTGGCAAGTACAAAGCGAAGTTTTGTGTGATGTAGTGCCAATGTAAGCAAGTCATCTTCTCTTGGGGAGACCGTGAAAATTTGATAGAAAAGCAACTCATGACGGTTACAAAAATAGATACTCTTTTGTAATTGGTAAGACACACATTACTCTTATACACCTCGCCCCAAAACAAGTGCAAGAAGATCAATTGAAGTTGAAAAGAGAGAATGGAAAACAAAGAGCGATAGAGATTGAAAAAGAGAGAGAGGGTGAGCAATATAAAGAGAGTGGGAGTTCAAAAGGAGTGTTTGAACAAAAGAAAAGAGTGAAAAATAGATAGTTGGACGAGGGGAGTGAGAAAAATCAAGAGAGAGAAAAAGAGAGATTTTATGCAAGAGAGCGTGAGATTAAAAGAGTTTTGAGTTCGAAGCTGCCTTTGCTTGTACTTTTGTACAAAGAGGCTTTCTTATCCACTAAGAAACTTAATCACTCTTTGTCTAGTGTTTTTATATATCTTTTGCAACACTTTGAAGATGTATTCCCCGAGGAGAGGCCAAAAGGGCTGCCACCAATTAGGGGAATCGAGCACAAATTGACTTCATAGAATACAAACCTGCTAATAGAAAATATCCTTGAGAGAAAGGAGCTTCAAAGACAAGAGAGAAAGGTCATGGAAAAGGTCTCCCATGGAAGCATGAGCCCTACTACGATTCTCATATTGCTTGTGACTAAGAAGGAATGGACATGGATGATGTGCATTAATTGTCGAGCCATAAATAACATCACTGTAAAGTATCACCATCTCAATCCTAGATTAGTTGGTATGCTTGATGAATTGCATGGTTCTTGTTTATTTACTAAAATTGATCTTAAAAGTGGATATCATCAACTTAGCATGAAAGAGGGAGATGAAGGGAAAACAACATTAAAAATTAAACATGGATTGCATGAGTGGTTAGTAATGCACCTAGTACATTAATGAGGTTGATGAATCAAAAATAACGAAAAGGCCTAGTTTTTTAAGTGAGAGAAACTCTCCCCTCTCTCTAGAATTCTTGTTTTTGTTTTTGCCCCTCCCTCCCTTAGGGGAGGCCACGACCTCTAACAATGGTTAATGATGAGTACAATAAGCACGCTGCAGATGTTGGTAAGCAAGTTTCAGGTGGTGTTAAGAAAGATTCAGCTAGTGGGCAAGCTAAGCTTGGAGTGTCTTTCAATTTTTTTTTCGGTAAATTAAAAAATTGTATAAACCGAAGAAGAAACATACAAATATACAAGTGGCATACCCCAGGAAAAAGACACAAAAAAGGAACCAGCCAAAACACAAGCTGGAGGCACCCAAACACTAACAGAAGATTACAAGAGATAACAGCCTAAAGAAACAGAAGAACCAAGCTTAATTGTCAAAAATAGAGGCATTCAATCCCCAGGCAAACTGAATGGTTTTGTTATCTTCAGTCACAGAAAATCCTTTAAGACTAAAAAATCTACCTTTAATGGCATTTCTAATGCAAGCCAAGACCATTTTCTTGTCCCTCATTTTGCCCTCAAAGACTCGATTATTTCTCTCTCTCCAGATATGATAGACAAACGAGCTGAACATAAGCTTCAACATAAGGCTTAAGAAGTAACCTTTCTTAACTTTCACAAGGAGCCAGGAGATAAGTTGATTCCAGTTCCTAGGAGAAGACACCAAGCCACACAAACCAACCAAATTCTGCCAAATAAAGCTAGAATAAGGGCAAGAAACAAACAGGTGTTCA
>QANY01002574.1:0-12430 GCA_003255025.1 Datisca glomerata
GAGAGAGAGAAGAGAGAGGGATAGAGAGTGCGAGAGTGAAAAGGAGAGAGTGTGTTTGTGTGTGTGAGAGAGGGGGAGAAAAAGAGAGAGAGAGTGTGTGTGTGTGTGTGTGTGTGAGTGAGTGAGTGATAGAGAGAGACAGAAAGAGTGCGAGAGAGAGGGAGGAAGAGAGAGAGGGGGAGTGGGAGAATGAGGGAGAGTGGTGGGGAGAGTGAGTTAGAGAGAGGGGAGATATTGAGAGTGTGAGAGAGTGAATTAGAGAGAAAGGGAGAGAGAATGAGATAGAGAGAGATAGAGAGAGAATGAGAGAGAATGAGGGAGACAGAAATAGTGCGAGAGAGTGAGTTAGAAAGAGAGAGCAACCGAGAGAGAGGGAGAAAGAGAGACTGTGTGTGAGAGAGTGAGTGAGAGTGTGAGAGAGTGATTTAGAGAGAGAGAAGAGAGAGTGTGAGAGAGTGTGAGAGGGTGAGTTAGAGAGAGAATGAGAGAGGGAGAGAGAGAGTGATTTAAAAAGAGAGAGAGAATAATAGAGAGAGTGAGAACAAGTGAGAGAGGGAGAAAGAGAGAGAGGGGCAGAAAGAGAGAGAGAGGGAGGAGTGATAGATGGAGAGAGAGTAGAGAAAGAGAGGGAGGGACAGAGAGGAAGAGAGAGCGAGAGAGAGAATGAGAGAGGGAGAGTGAGTGAGAGTGAGAGAGAGGGAGAGAGAGGGAATAGAGAGAAAGAGAGAGGGAGAAAGGGAGAGAGAGAGGGAGAGAGAGAAGAGAGAAAAAGAGAGAGAGCGAATCAGAGAGAGTGTGAGAGAGTGAGTTAGAAAGAGAGAGCAAGAGAGAGAAAGGGAGAAAGGGAGAAACAGGGAGAAAGAGAGAGAGCGTGAGAGAATGGGAGTGGGAGAGAGACATAGAGAGTGCGAGAGAGAGAGAGGAAGAGAGAGAGTGTGGGAGAGAATGGGGGAGATTGAGGGACATAGAGAGGGGGAGAGAGAGGGAGAGAGAGCGGAGAGAGACAGACAGAGAGAGAGATGGAGAGAGGGGAAGAGAGAGAGTGAGGGTGAGAGAGAGGGAGAGAGAGAAGAGAGAGGGATAGAGTGTGCGAGAGGGAAAAGGAGCGAGTGTGTGTGTGTGTGTGTGAGAATGATATAGAAAGGGAGAAAGCGAGAAAGAGAGAAAGTGAGAGAGGGAGAGAGCGAGAGAGAGTGTGGAAGAGAGAGGGGGGAAGAAAGAGAGAGAGAGAGAGTGTGTGTGTGTGGGGGGTGTGTGTGTGTGTGTGTGAGTGAGTGAGTGACAGAGAGAGAGACAGAAAGAGTACGAGAGAGAGGGAGGAAGAGAGAGAGAGGGAGTGGGCGAATGAGGGAGAGTGGTGGGGAGAGTGAGTTAGAGAGAGGGGAGATAATGAGAGAGTGTGTGAGAGAGTGAATTAGAGAGAAAGGGAGAGAGAATGAGATAGAGAGAGAACGAGGGAGACAGAAATTGTGCGAGAGAGAGAGTGAGTTAGAAAGAGAGAGCAACCGAGAGAGAGGGAGAAAGAGAGAGAGAGTGTATGAGAGAGTGAGTGAGAGTGTGAAAGAGTGAGTTAGAGAGAGGAGAGAATGAGAGAGAGTGTGAGTGAGTGAGTTAGATAGAGAGAATGAGAGAGAACGAGAGAGGGAGAGAGAGAGAGTGAGTTAAAAAGAGAGAGAGAGAATGATAGAGAGAGTGAGAATGAGTGAGAGAGGGAGAAAGAGAGAGAGGGGGGAGAAAGAGAGAGAGATATAGGGAGGGAGTGATAGATGGAGAGAGGTGAGAGAAAGAGAGAGGGGGAGAGAGTGGGAGAGAGAGAATGAGAGTCAGTGAGTGAGTGAGAGTGAGAGAGAGAGAGAGAAGAGAGAAAGGGAGAGAGAGAGAGATTGAGAGAATGAGAGATAAAGAGTGAGAGAGTGAGAGAGAGGGTGAGACAGAGAGAGAAGAGAGGATGAGAGAGAGTGATAGACAGAAAGAGAAAGAGAGAAGGGGGAGAATAAGAGAGAGAGTGAGTGAGTTGGTTAGAGAGAAAGAGAGAGAGAAAGAGAGAGAGGGAGAAAGAGAGAGAGTGAGTGAGATAGAGATAGAGCGAGAGGGAAAGAGAGAGAGTGATAGAGAGAGGGAAATGGAGAGAGGGTGAGGGGACGAGAGAGCGGGAGAGAGAGTGTGTGTGTTCATGTGTATGAGAGAGAGAGGGGGCGAGATAGAGAGAAAGAGAGAGAGAAAGTTAAAGAAAGAGAGAGAGGAAGAGAGAGCGAGAGAGGAAAAGAGAGAGAGTGAATGCGGGATAGTGAGAGAGAGGGAGAGGGACAGAGAGAGGAGAAAGAGAGAGATGGATATATATATATATATAGAGAGAGAGAGATAGTGAGAGTGAGATTGTGGGAGAGAGAGAGAGAAGAGAGAAAGAGGGAGAGAAAGAGGGAGGGATAATGAGAGAGGGAAAATGAGAGAGAGAGAGAGAGGAAGAGAGACTCAGAAAGAGGGAGAAAGAGAGAGAGGGGCGGGCGAGAAAGGGAGAGAGTGAGGGAGAGTGAGAGTTAGGGAGAGGGAGAGAGAGAGAGCGAGAGTGAGAGAGAGAACAAGAGAGAGGGTGAAGGGGTGAGGGAGAGAGAGAGAGTGAAAGAACAAGACAAAAAGGAAGACAGAAAGAGAGAGAGGGAGAAAGAAAGAGAGAGAGAGAGAGTGAGAGAGAGAGAAAGTGAGGGAGAGAGAGGGAGAGGAGGTGGGAGAGGGAGAGAGAGGGAGAGGAGGTGGGAGAGTGAGAGAGGTCGAGAGAGAGGAGAGATAGAGAGAGAGAGGCAGAGAGAGGCAGAGAGAGCAAGAGATAGAGAATGAGAGAGGGAGAATTAGAAAGTGAGAGTGAGTTCGATAGAGAGTGAGAGAGCGAGAGAGAGAATGATAGAGAGAGGTAGAAAGAGAGAGAGAGGGAGAAAGAGTGAGAGAGAGCGTGAGAGATTGAGAGAGAGAGAGAGAGAGAGTGCCAGAGAGAGGAAGAGAGAGAAAGAGAATGGGGGAGAGTGAGGGAGAGAGAAGGGGAGAGATGAAAGAAAGAGAGAGACATATGGAGGGAAAGGGAGATAGAGGGATAAAGAGAGTGAGTCTGACAGAAAGGGGGAGAGAGAAGAGATAGTGAGAAAGAGTGTGAGAGAGTGAGAGAGAGAGCTTGAGAGAGAGAGCGAGAGGAAGTGAGAGGAGAGAGAGTGAAAGAGAGAGTGTGAGAGAGTGAGAGAGATGGAAGTAGAGAGAATAAAAGATAGATTGTGCGAGGGTAAGTGTGAGAGAGGGGGAGAGAGAGAATGAGAGAGAGAGAGAGTGTGTGTGAGTTTGAGAGAGAGAAGAGATAATAGGAGAGAGTAAGAGTGAGAGAGAGGAGAGAGAGTGAGAGAGTGAGTTTGAGACAGAGAATAGAGAATGAGAGAGAGAGAAAGTGAGGGAGTGAGTTAGAGAGAAAGAGAGAGAGAGAATGAGAGAGAAAGAGAGAGAGTGAGAGAGAGTGAGTTAGAGAGAGGGATAGAATGATAGACAGAGAGAGAACAAGAGAGAGGGAGGGGAAACAGAGAGAGAGAGAGAGAGGGAGAGTGAGAGAGAGAGAAAGAGAGAGTACCAGAGAGAGGAAGAGAGAGAAAGAGAATGGGGGAGAGTGAGGGAGAGAGAAGGGGAGAGATGAAAGAAAGAGAGAGACATATGGAGGGAAAGGGAGATAGAGGGATAAAGAGAGTGAGTCTGACAGAAAGGGGGAGAGAGAAGAGATAGTGAGAAAGAGTGTGAGAGAGTGAGAGAGAGAGCTTGAGAGAGAGAGCGAGAGGAAGTGAGAGGAGAGAGAGTGAAAGAGAGAGTGTGAGAGAGTGAGAGAGATGGAAGTAGAGAGAATAAAAGATAGATTGTGCGAGGGTAAGTGTGAGAGAGGGGGAGAGAGAGAAGAGAGAATGAGAGAGAGAGAGAGTGTGTGAGTTTGAGAGAGAGAAGAGATAATAGGAGAGAGTAAGAGTGAGAGAGAGGAGAGAATGAGAGAGAGAGTGAGAGAGTGAGTTTGAGACAGAGAATAGAGAATGAGAGAGAGAGAAAGTGAGAGAGTGAGTTAGAGAGAAAGAGAGAGAGAGAGAATGAGAGAGAAAGAGAGAGAGTGAGAGAGTGTGGGTTAGAGAGAGGGAGAGAATGATAGACAGAGAGAGAACGAGAGAGAGGGAGGGGGAAACAGAGAGAGAGAGGGAGAGTGAGAGAGAGGGGGAGAGAGAGTGAGAGAGAGAATGAGAAAGAGAGAGTGAGAAAGAGTGTGTGAGAGAGAAAGATAGAGACAGGGTGAGAGAGAGAATGAGATAGAGATAGAAAGAGTGGGAAAGAGAGGGAGAGTGACAGAGAGAGGGTGAAGGAGAGAGAGAGATCGAAAGAGAGAGAAAGAGAGGGAGAGTGATAGAGAGAGGGTGAGGGGGGAGAGAGAGAGTGTGTGTGTGTGTGTGAGAGAGAGAGAGAGAAAGAGAGAGAGAGAGCGTGAAAGTGTAAGAAAGAGAGAGAGGGAGAGTGAGAGAGAGAAAGTGCAAGAAAAAGAGAGAGGGAGAGATAGAGAGTGAATGAGGGAGTGTGTGAGAGTGTGTGTGTGTGTGTGTGTGTGAGAGAGAGAGAGAAAGAGAAGAGAGAAGATAGAATAGGAGAAGAGAGAGAGAAGAGAGAATAGATAAGAGAAAGAGAGAGAGAAGATAGAAAGAAGGAGAGAAAGAGGGATGGATAATGAGAGATTGGGAGAGAGAGAGAACGAGAGAGAGGTAGAAAGTGTAAGAGAGGGGGAGAAAGAGAGAGAGAGCAGGAGGCGAGAGAAGGAGAAAGTGAGGGAGAGTGAGAATGAGAGAGTGAGGGAAAATGAGAATGAGAGATTAATAGTGAGAGAGTATGAGTGAGAGAGAGGGGGAGCAGATAGAGGAGAGAATGAGAGAGAGAGTGTGTGTGAGAGAGTGAGTTTGAGAGAGAGAAGAGAGAGACTGAGAGAGAGTGAGCTAGAGTGAGAGGGATAGAATGAGAGAGAGAGAGAGAGAACGAGAGAGAGAGAGAGAGAGAGAGAGAACGAGAGAGAGGGAGAAAGAGCGAGAAAGAGGGAAAAACAGAGAGAAAGAGAGATAGATAGAGAGAGGGGGAGAGCTAGAGTGAGAGGGGAGAGAGAGAATGAGATAGAGACTGAGGGAGAGTGGAAGAGAGAAAGATAGAGAGAGAATGAGATAGAGATAGAGAGAGGGTGAGGGAGAGAGAGAGAGTGTGTGTGTGGAGAGGGAAAGAGCGAGAGAGAGAAAGGGAGAGGGAGGGAGAGAATTGGAGAGGAAAATGAAAGAAAAATAGAGAGCGAGAGAGAGGGAGAGGGAGCGAGAGTGAATGAGAGAGAGTGTCTGAGAGAGAGTGAGTGAGAGACAGAGAGAGAGAGAGTGAGAGAGAAAGAAGGAGAGAAAGTGAGACGGGTAATGAGAGTGAGGAGAGAGAGAGAACAAGAGTGAGGGAGAAAGAGTGAGAGAGGGGGAGAAAGGGAGAGAGGGAGAGAGAGCGGGGGTCGAGAGAGGGAGAGAGCGGGGGGCGAGAGAGGGAGAGAGCGAGGGAGAGTGAGAATGAGAGAGTGAGGGAGAGGGAGAGTGTGAGAGGGTTGAGGGAGAGAGAGAGATTGTGTGTGTACGAACAAGGGAGAAAGGAAGGTAGAAAGAGTGAGAGAGTAAGAAAGAGAGTGAGAGAGAGAGAGTGTGTGTATGTGTGTGTGTGTGTTTGTGAGCGAGAGGAAGAGATAAAGGGTGAAAGAGGGGGAGAGAGAGAGTGAGGGAGAGAGAGAGGAGGAGGGAGAGTGAGAGAGATGGAGAGAGAGCAGAGAAAGAGAGTGAGCGGGGGAGAAAGAGGAAGAGAGAGAGCGAGAGAGAATGAGAGAGAGTGCGTGAGTTATATAGAGATAAGGTGAGAGAGAGAAGAGAATGAGAGGGGGAAATAGAGCAGGAGTGAGAGAGCGTGAGAGAGTGAGTGAGAGAGAGAGAGACAGAGACAGAGAGAGTGTGAGAGAGAGAGGGAGAGAGAATGAGGGAGAGAGAGGGAGATAGATTAGAGAGAGAGAGAAAGAGAGAAGGAGAGAGATAGGTGGAGGGAGAGGGAGAGAGAGAGATTGAGAAAGCGAGAGTGAGAGAGAGAGAGAGGGAGAGAGAGGGAGAGAGGAGAGAGCGAAAGAGAGCGAGTGGGAGAGAATGAGAGAGACAGAGAGAGCGTGACAGAGTGAGTGAGAGAGAGTGAGAGTGAGAGAAAGAGAGAGAGCGAGAATGAATGAGAGAGAGGGAGAAAGGGAGAGAGAGAGTGAGAGAGCAAGTAAGAGAGAGAATGAAAGAGAGAGAAAATGAGAGAGAGAGTGAGAGAGAGCGAGAAAAAGGGAGAGAGTGAGAGAGAGCGAGAAAAAGAGAGAGAGAGAGAGGGAGAGAGAAAGTGAGAGAGCGGAATGAGAGAGAAAGTTAGAGAGTAAGAGAGAGCGAGAGACTGGGAGAGGCAGACGAAGAGAGAGGAAGAGAGAGATTGAGAGAGTGAGAGTGGGAGAGAGGGGGAGAGAAAGAGAATAGAGATAGGGAGAGAGAGGGAGAGGGAGAATGAGAACGAGTGTGAGATAGTGACAGAGAGAGATGGAGAGAGAAAAGAGAGAAAGAGAGAGTAGGGGGAGAAAGAGGAAGAGAGAGAGCGAGAGAGAGAATGAGAGAGAGAGATAGTGCATGAGTGATAACGAGAGAGTTGGAGAGAGAGAAGAGAGAGAGGGAGAGAGAATTAGAAAGAGAGTGTGAGAGTGAGTTAGAGAGAGCATGAGAGAGAGAGAGAGAATAAGATAGAGAGGGAGACAGAGTGAGAGATAGAGAGAGCGTGAGAGAGTGAGAGAGAGAGATAGAGAGAGTGTGAGAGAGAGGGGGAGAGAGAGAGAATGAGGGAGAGTGAGGGAGGGAGGGAGGGAGATAGAGGAGAGAAAGAGAGAGGGAGAGAGGCAAATTGAGGGAGAGGGAGAGAGAGATTGAGAGAGTGAGAGTGAGAGAAAGGGAGAGAGGGAGAGAGAGAGAGATGACAAAATGAGAGAGAGAATGAGAGGGAGAGAGAGAGACAGAGAGAGCGTGAGAGAGTGAGTGATAGAGTGAGAGAGAGAGAGAGAAAGAACGAGAGAGGGCGAGAATGAGTGAGATAGGGGGAGAAAGGGAAAGAGAGTGAGAGAGTGAGTTACAGAGAGAATGAGAGAGAGAGAATGAGAGAGAGAGAGAGAATGAGAGAGAGCGAGAAAAAGAGAGAGAGGGGGAGAAAGAGAGAGAGAGATAGAGAGAAGGGGAGAAAGAGAGAGAGAGATAGAGAGAGAGGGAGAGAGAGTGTGGAGAACGATAATGAGAGAGAAAGTTAGGGAGTGAGAGAGAGAGCGAGAGAGAGAGAGACAAATGGAGAGAGAGGAAAAGAAAGATTGATAGAGTGAGAGTGAGAGAGAGGGGGAGAGGGAGGAGAGAGAGAGGGAGGAGAGAGAGAGGAAGGAGAGAGAGAGGGGGAAGAGAGAGAGAAGGAGAGAGTGAGAGTGAGAGAGATTGAGAGTGTGACAGAGAGAGAGTGAGAGAGTGTGTGAGAGAGAGAGAGAATGAGAGAGAAAGTGAAAGAGTCAAAGAGAGGGGGAGAGAGAATTAGAAAGAGAGTGTGAGAGTGAGTTACAGAAATAGCATGAGAGAGAGGGAATGAGAAAGAGAGGGAGACAGTGTAACAGATAGAGAGAGCGTAAGAGAGTGAGAGAGAAAGAGATAGAGAGAGAGAACGAGGGAGAGTGAGGGAGAGAGGGAGGGAGATAGAGGAGACAAAGAGAGAGAAAGAGAGAGGGAGAGAGGCAAATTGAGGGAGAGGGAGAGAGATTGAGAGAGTGAGAGTGAGAGAAAGGGAGAGAGGGAGAGAGAGAGAGAGACGACAGAACGAGAGAGAGTGAGAGGGAGAGAGAGAGACAGAGAGAGCGTGAGAGAGTGAGTGATAGAGTGAGAGTGAGAGTGAGAGAGAGAGAGAGAGAGAGAGAGAGAGAGAAAGAACGAGAGAGTGTGAGAATGAGTGAGATAGGGGGAGAAAGGGAGAGAGAGTGAGAGAGTGAGTTACAGAGAGAATGAGAGAGAGAGAATGAGAGAGAGCGAGAAAAAGAGAGAGGGGGGGGGAGAAAGAGACAGAGAGATAGAGAGAGGGGGAGAAAGAGAGAGAGATAGAGAGAGAGAGGGAGAGAGAGTGTGGAGAACGATAATGAGAGAGAAAGTTAGGGAGTGAGAGAGAGACAAATGGAGAGAGAGGAAAAGAGAGATTGAGAGAGTGAGAGTGAGAGAGGGGGGGAGAGGGAGGAGAGAGGGAGAGAAGGAGAGAGTGAGAGTGAGAGAGAGATTGAGAGTGTGACAGATAGAGAGTGAGAGAGTGTGTGTGAGAGAGAGATAATGAGAGAGAAACTGAAAGAGTGATAGAGAGAGAGAGAAAGAGAGAGAGAGTGAGAGGGAGAAAGATAGAACAAGAGAAAGGGAGAGGGGGTAAGGGAGAGAGAGAGAGCGGAGGGAGAGAGAGCGAGAGAGAGAGAGTGGACAGAAAGAGAGAGAGGGAGGGAGAGTAAGAGAGAGGGAGAGAAAGAGGGAGGGAGAATGAGAGACAGAGAGAGTGAGAAAGATATATAGAGAGAGAGAGAGCGAGAGAGAGAGAGGAAAAGAGAGAGTGTGAGATAGAGATAGAGAGAGGGAAAGAGAGGGGGAGTGATAGATAGAGGGGGAGAGAGGGTGAAGGAGAAAGAGAGAGAAAGTGTGTGTTTCTGTGAGAGAGAGAAACAGAGAGAGAGAAGGGGATAGCGAGAGAGAAAATTGGAGAGGGAATGAGAGAGAGAAAGTGAAAGAAATAAAGAGAGATGGGGAGAGAGAGAGCGAGAGAGAATAAGACAGAGTGAGAGAGAGTGTGAGAGAGAGAGAGAGCGAGAGAGAGAGAGAAGAGAGAAGAGAGAGGGACAGAGAGAGAGAGAGAATGAGAGAGAGAGAGAGGGAGAGAGAGAGGGAGAGAGAGAAAAAGAATGAGAGAGAGACAGAGAGTGAGAGAGAGTGAATTAGAGAGAGCATGAGAAAGAGAGTGAAAAAGTGACAGAGGGAGGGCGAACGAGAGAGAGAGTGAGAGAGAAAGAGAGAACAAGAGAGAGGGAGAGGGGCTAAGGGAGAAAGAGAGGGGGATATAGAGAGAGAACAGGGGGAGAGTGAAAGAACAAGGGAGGGGGAAAGATAGAAAGAAAGGGAGAGGGTGGAAGCGAGAAAGAGAGAGAGAGAAAGTGAGAGAGGGTGAAAGAGGGAGAAAGAGAGAGAGAGGGGGGGTGAGGTACAGAGCGGGAGAGGGGGAGAGAGAGGAGGAGTGAGAGTGAGAGATATGGAGAAAGATGAGAGAAAGTGAGAGAGAGAGAGAGAGAGGGAGAGAGAGCAAGAGAGAGAGCGAGAGATAGAGAATGAGAAAGAGTGAGTGAGTGAGAGTGAGAGAGAGGGAGAGAGAGAAGAGAGAGAAAGAGATAATGAGGGAGAGAGAATTAGAGAGAGTGAGAGAATGAGAGAGAGAGAGACAGAGAGAGTGAGTGAGAAAGAGAGAGACAGAGTGAGTCCGAGAGAGAGGAAGAGGGAGAGAGAATGAGGGAAAGCGAGGAAAGGAGAGAGAGGGGGGAAAGATATATATATGGATAAAGAGGAAGGGAGAGAGATTGAGAGAGTTAGAGTGAGAGAGAGGGATAGAGAGTGTGGGAGAGAGAGCGAGGGGGAGACAGAGAGAATTCGTGAGAGAGTATGAGAGAGAGTGAGAGAGAGCATGAGAGAGTGAGAGTGAGAGAGATGGAGAGAAACATAGAGAAAAGAGGATCAGAGAGATGGTGAGAGGGTGAGTTAGAGAGGGAGAATGAGAGAATGAGAGAGAGAGAGTAAGTGAGTGATTTAGAGAGAAAGAGAGAGAGAGAGAATGAGAGAGAATGAGAGAGAGGGAGAAAGAGAGAGAGAATGAGAGAGAATGAGAGAGAATGAGAGAGAGGGAGAAAGAGAGAGAGAATGAGAGAGAGGGAGGGAGAAAGAGAGAGAGAGTGAGTTAGAAAGAGAGAGAGCAAGAGAGAGAGGGAGAAAGAGAGAGAAGGGGGAAAGAGAAAGTGGGAGAGATAGATAGAGAGTGAGGGAGAGTGAGGGAGAGAGAGGGAGAGAGAGGGAGTGAGAGAGAGTGGAGGAAGGAGGGTGAGATAGACGGAGAGATATGAGAGGAAGAGAAAGAGTGAGTGTGTGAGAGTGAGAGAGGAAGAGAGAGAAGAGAGAGAGGGAGGGAGTGAGTTAGAGAGAGAGAGGGAGTGAGAATGAGAGTGGAAGATAGACAGAGAGAGCGTGGGAGAGCAAGAGAGAGAGATAGAGAGACAGATAGAGAGAGTGCGAGAGAGAGAGGGGGGAGAGAGAACGAGAGGGAGGGAGAGGAAGAGAGAGACAAACAGACAAAAAGAGTGCGAGAGAGAGAGGGAGAGAGGCAAATAGGGAGAGAGAGAATGAGGGAGATTGAGTGACAGAGAGAGGGAGGGGGAGAGAGTGAGAGAGAGAGTGGGAGATAGAGAGTGAGAGAGAGAGCGAGAGAGAGTGAGAGAGAGAGGAAAAGAGAGAGAGAGAGAGAGAGAGAGAGAGAGAGAGATCGTGAGAGGGTGAGTGAGAGGGAGAGAGGGAGGCAGAGAGAGTGTGAGAGAGAGAGAGAGAGGAAGAGAGAGAGAGGGAGATTGAATGAGGGAAAGCGAGGGAGAAAGAGAGGGAGAGAGAGGAGAGAGAGACATGTGGATGAGGTGGAAGAAAGAGATTGAGAGAGTTAGAGTGACAGAGAGGGAAAGAGGGAGAGAAGAGAGAGTGGGAGAGAAAGCGATGGGGAGATAGCGAGAGAGAGGAAGAGAGAGAGAGAGAGAATGAGGGAGAGTGATAATGAGAGAGGAAGAGACAGTGGAGAGAGAGAGGGAGAGAGTGATAATGAGAGAGATGGAGAGAGAGAAAATGAGAGATAATGAGTGAGAGAGTGAGAGTGAGAGAGAGGGAGAGAAAGAGAGAAAAGAGTGGATGAGAGAGGGGGTGAGAGAGTGAGTTAGAGAGAGACAAGGGAGAATGAGAGGGAGAGTGAGAGGAGGGAGAAAGAGGGAGTGAGTTAGAGAGAGAGGGAGAAAGAGAGAGAGAGAGTGAGGGAGAGAAAAGGGGAGAGAGGGGAGAGAGAGAGTGGAGGAGGGAGGGTGAGAGAGATGGAGAGCGAGGAGAGGAAACGAGAGACCGAGAGAGAGAATGAGAGAGAGTGAGTGAGTGAGAGTGAGAGAGAGGGTGAAAGAGAAGAGACTGAAAGAGAGAATGAGAAAGAGAGAGTGAGAGAGTGAGTTAGAGAGTGAGAGAGAGTGCGGGAGAGAGAGAGCGAGAGAAAGGGAGAAAGAGAGAGAGGGAGCGTGGGAGAGTGAGTGTGAGAGAGACAAACAGACAGAGAGATTATGAGAGTGAGAGAGAGAGAGGAAGAAAGTGATAGATGGAGAGAGAGAGAGGGAGAGAGAGGGAGAAAGAGAGAGAGAGGGAGAGGAAGCGAGAGAGAGACAAAAGGAGAGAGAGAGAGTGAGTGAGAGAGTGAGTGGGTGAGTGAGAGAGTGAGAAAGAGAGAGAGAGTTCGAGAGAAAATGAGAGAGGGAGGGAGAGAGAATGAGGGAATGCGAGGGAGAGAGAGGGAGAGAGAGGAGAGAGATAGATATATGGATAGAGAGGAAGAGAGAGAGATTGAGAGAGTTAGAGTGAGTGAGAGAGAGAGAGAAGAGAGAGTGGGAGAGAGGGTGAGAGGGAGATAGAGAGAGAGAACGAGAGCGAGATAGAGAGAGATAGAGCGAGGATGAGGGAGAGTGAGAGAGAGAGGAAGAGACAGTGGAGAGAGAGAGAAGAGAGAGACAGAGTGATAGTGAGAGAGATGGAGAGAGAGAGAATGAGAGATAGAGAGTGAGAAAGTGAGAGTGAGTGAGAGGGAGAGAAAGTGAGAGAAGTGAGGATGAGAGAGGGTGAGAGGGTGAGTTAGAGAGAGAAGAGAGAATGAGAGAGTGTGTGTGAGAAAGTGATTTAGAGAGAATGAGAGAGAGAAGGAGAAATGGAGAATGAGGGAGAGAGGGAGGGAGGGAGGGAAGGAGATAGAGGAGAGAGAGAAAGAGAGAGGGAGAGAGGCCGATGGAGGGAGAGGGAGAGAGAGATTGAGAGAGTGAGAGTGAGAGAAAGGGAGAGAGGGAAAGAGAGAGAGAGGGAGGGAGGGGAAGAGTGAGAGTGAGAGAGAGATTGACAGAGAGAGTACGAGCGAGCAAGGAAGAGAGAGACAGAGAGAATGATGGAGATTGAGGGGCAGAGAGAGAGGAAGAGAGAGAAGGAGAGGATGAGAAAGAGAGTGAGTGACTGAGTTAGACAGAGAGAAGAGA
>QANY01002590.1:0-120033 GCA_003255025.1 Datisca glomerata
ACGTCAAACTGAACATCCCGGATGTGCTCCCTTCCCGAATCACTCCAAGTGAAATTTACAGAATTGATACAAAAGAGTGAGATTATTCACCTCACTGTTGAGCTATGAAAATCTACACATGAAACAATATAATAATCGTAGAAAATGGTTTAACTTTTCGAATAAAAGGAAAACAGTGGTCGAACATACGAGTCTTTATATTAGATGACATTACTTAGTTTTTGCCTTTGTAAAGTTATTGCAGTATATAAATTGCCTTGGCTAGCCTAAGTTGGTTTTCCTGTTATAACTATATTAGTAAAACTAATAACTTAAACCATGTACATAAACATTACAACACAAAATACATATTTGCATAACTTTGTTAATTGGTTCATTTGGCATTGTCAGAATTGTTACATAATAAAGTACATCGTAGGTTCACTGTTTGTGTGATTATCCAATGTATCATGACATGATATTTGACTTATAATGAAGCCATTCGATGAGAGGAAGGGATATATAGTAGGCCTCTGGCACTAGACCTGGAAGGACGACTAGTTCACAATCTTCATTTTCAGATCATCTAGTAGTATATACTCTCAGAGTAAGATTTTGAAATGAATGATCATTTGGATATTAATTATAGGAGAGAGTAGAAATTAGGAGAAGGACATAGCATCGTTTTCTTTGAAAGAGCCATTGAATTAATTTTGTTGAGAAATTGGGCAACAACTCAATTCCACGCCAAAAATGGTTTCTTCTTGTAAAGACAGATTATTTATTGGTGATACTAATTTGATAATATTGATCGAGGATTTACTGAGTGTTTGTAGGCATCTGGGGTTGTGTTTGATGTAAGTTGTTTGAAATTCATATATAATTCCTTAGCGTGGGATCATAGAACTTGTAGCCCCTCGATCGTTCCCAATAAAGTAGTTGCTCACTGTTTTGGAGTCCAATTTCTTTTCATTTGGCCTATAAGGCCTTGCCTTAGCTGGACATCTCAAAATGTGAAAATATTTTAGACTAGGCTTCTCGCTATCCAAAGCTCATAAAGTATTTTAGCAACTGCATTAGTTAGTACTCTACTAAAGATATAAGTTGTTGTCTTTAATGTCTCTCCCTAGAGTTATTCTGGTAAGGAAGAATGACTTATCATACTCCTTACCAGGTCCTTAAGGGTTCTGTTTTGTCTCTCAGCAGCACCATTCATGCTAGGTGAACCAGACATGGTGTACTGTGGGACTATTCCACATTCCTCTAGGAATTGGGAAAATGGCCCTGGACGTTGTTCTCTTGAACTGTCAGATCTATCATAATATTCACCACCACGATCAGATCTAACACTCTTAATCCTTTTGTTGAGCTGGTTCTCAACTTCATCCTTAAATAACTTGAACACGCCAAGGTTTCTGATTTATCATGAATAAGAAATAGGTAAACATATCTCGACTAGTCGTCTATGAACGTTATAAAATATTGTTGACCATTCCACGAAGTCTTAGGGAATGGCCACAGATATCTATATGAATCAATTTTAAGACACTTTTTGCTCTATTAACATCTACTTTCTTTTGTTTGGTCTGTTTTCTCTTGATACACTCAATACAGACATTAAGTTCTGAAAAATCAAGAGGTCCTCAAATGTCATCTGACACAAGCCTCTGAATTCTCGTTTTAGAGATATGACCTAAGCGCTTGTGCAAAATTGTGGCTGAATTTTCTTCATTAATTATTCTTTTAGTGTCTCGTGATTCCACATGTAAGGCTTCACTATAAGATGTATTAATATCAAGCAAATATAAGTCATCATAAACATTAAGAAAACCATTACCAACAAGATTTGAATTTATTCATAAAATAAATTTATTGTCTCCAAAGGAACAATAATAACCTGATTTGTTCAACTTAATAACATAAACCAAATTTCGTCTAAACGACGATACAACACAAATATCAAATAAATCTAAATAAAATTAAGTTTTCAATAACAACTTAAAATGCTCAATGGCTTCTACTTCTACCGATTCTCCATCTCCTACAGAGATGTATCTTTCAGCATCAGTTTGATTTGGATAGCTCAGGCAACCCTGCAAAGAAACACGTATGTGAGTCGAGGTACCGGAATCTAACCACTAAGTGTTTCTAGGTACTGAAGTCAAATTTACCTCGGAACATACCAAAGCAATAAACATACATTTTTTTACACGCCAAGCGTGATATTTGGCACAGTCAACTTTTACATGTCCAAGCTTCCCACAAAAGAAAGAATCATCATTGTCCTTACGCTGTTTCTTTTCTGCTGGACCCTTAGCAGCTTCTTTATCATTCTTTCTCTTTTTGTCTTTTCCCTTAGAGGTGCTAGCCAAATGAGCACTTTTAGTCTGGTTATGCTTCATTCTCTCTTCTTCTTGCACACAATATGAAATGAGCTCGTTGAAAGTCAAATTCTCCTTCTGACAATTATAACTTATTTGAAATTGACTCTATTGTGCAGGAAGAGAGATCAATATCAAATGCACGAGCAAACCATCTGACAGCTCAAGCTTGAGTTGCTTAAGTTTTGAAGAAATGTTAGACATTTCCATAATGTACACCCTTATGTTCCTTTTGAATTTATAGTTCATGCGAATCAAGTGTCACAAAAGTGTGCTTGTTTTCTCCTTATCATTTTGGCAAAATGCTTTTCAATTTCAGCAAGGAACTTTTTGGCATTGATTATCTCCTCAGATACCACACCCATGAATGCCTCTGAAATACCGCGTTTTATGATCATTAGACTCATACGATTTGAACGATCTCACCTCTCAAAATTTTTCCTAGCATTAGAAGAACTTTCATCCATAAGAGGGGCAGGTTCGTCCGTCTTAAGTGTAAGGTCCAGTTCCATGCAGCCAAGAACAATTAACATATTCTCTTTCCAACCTTTAAAGTTGGTCCCGGTCAAAATGAGAATGTTGTTAAGGTTAACAGATGTCATAGTCACATTAGTTGTAAACAGAATAAAAGAATTATTCAAATATGCTCATATCAAAAGCCAATCATAGTATTTAATCAATTCAAATAATTAATCAGTCCATTTTTAAGATACCTAGCACAACATTAATATCAAGTCTTTGGACAGTAATATTTACTGTAAATGGGACTCTTGTAGTAATGATCAAAAACTGATAATAATTCATGTCAAATAATAAATTTATTTTTGGATCAATTTATTATTTACATGTAAAACCTTATATTCATCATGTGTTTATCGTCACAGATGTGTGTGTAATTCAACCAAGTATTAACTTTCATTCGGGCTAGCTAATACCTACATGAATTTACACACGTATAAATATCAAACACTTTCATGAATAATCTACACAAGAGATGTTACTTTGATGACATCTTGCTTCAATTAACTCATTAAGAATGTTCAATAATCATAATTAATCTTTAAGGACTTATTAAAGTAATTGAATTTAATTGAAGCAAAAAAGTACCTTAATTAAATTAAATCACACAATTTAATTCAAAAAAATAGAATCACTGTAGCAGTGCTACAGTACGTACCGAGAAGGAGGGAATTACAATTCCAGTTTTTCTTATGGCACCGCAAGAAACAGAAAAAAATCTGCTGTGTACGGTACCCGTGAAGTAGGGGATCATTACTCTGAATCGGTACCGTTACTTCAAATCAAGGAATAATTCATGCGCGTGTACGGTACCGCGAAGGATGTGATAACTTCCCATCCCCTTCTTCTCCAAATAACCTACGGCAGTTTTCCTTCATGGCCTTCGAACGCCATTTTGTATTTTTTTTTAATTTCCTTAAATCCATTGATTTTAAAACATAAAATCATCAAAACGCAACATACATATGCAATTTACATAAAAAAATCACATTTTCATATCAATCATTCATCCTAAACATCAAAAATGTAAAAACCTTACATTCATAAATTTATATAACCCTAATTTCAGATTTACTATAAATTTTTAAACCTTAATCTCCCTCAAAAAAATCAACAAAGGAGGCTCTAATAACCCTTGTAGGAATTAAAATTAAATATAATACACATGTTATATAACACAAATAATCAGATCTACTTATTTTCATAAAAAATTTCGTACCTTGGAATTTGATTTTTATGATAAATATATTCGTATAACTCGATTGCGAAATACTTACTTAGTTCCATAAATAATTGGATTGTAAACCGGAGGATCAAATCTTCCAAATTGACACAAGCTGTTGAGTTTTTTTTCAGGATTCTTTTTTGAAGGAATAGAGATAACTACTCTAAGAAAAACAAAGTTTTCTTGCTTGTGTAATTTGGGGATCATAACTTTATTAATAAATATGATATTTCTAATTTGACCTTTCAACAAATTAGAATATCATTTCTGGTATCTACACATTAATTACATGATAATTATATCCATATGTCTTAAAACTTTAATTTCTTAATTAGACCACTTTAATTAAACTTATTCAAAAATACCACATACACATTTTATTTAACATAAGTCACCTCATATGTTGAATATTTTCAACAAAGTGTTCTCCTTCCTCAAACAGACAAAAACAACAGAAAACTTGCATTTCTCCTTCCTCAAACATTCATCATATTAATCAAACATAATGAAATGCTCTCTTAAATTAAAAGGAATAATAAACTAATGAATATTAATATGGGATTCGGGAGATGAACCAATCTAGGACATAACTTGGCGATCTCATTGCATCAATAGAAGTCTCCAGAATGAACCGAACGGAAACTACGATTCGGCACAAATGCGGAACTGAACCGAACCGAGGTAACTTATATAACCGACCGAACTGATCATTTTCGATTCAGTTTGATAACTGCTTTTTCACCCTTACTAAGCAAGAAAATAGGAAACTGCTTAAAAAATAACACTTTTCTTAAATATTCATTCCCTCACTAGGTATGAGTTTCTACTTTCTATTGACTTGTATAAGGTGTTTGTTCTCTTCAATCAAGTTGAAATTATGAAATCCGACGCCCACTTTCACAATAGAATGAGGTTTTTTATATGATTGATCTTCAAAACTTTCTTATACAGATTCTGGCAATTTAAGTATCGGAGGCAAGAATAAATATGTGTCTACACACACCTTGCATTTAGGCAGTATAACATGACAACTACCTAAACCTTGCATTTAGGCAGTATAGCATTGCAGCTACCTAAACCTTGCATTTAGGCAGTATAGCATTGCAGCTACCTAAACCTTGCATTTAGGCAGTATAGCATTGCAGCTACCTAAACCTTGCATTTAGGCAGTATAGCATTGCAGCTACCTAAACCTTGCATTTAGGCAGTATAGCATTGCAGCTACCTAAACCTTGCATTTAGGTAGTATAGCATTGCAGCTACCTAAACCTTGCATTTAGGCAGTATTACAATCCCTTCTAACCCAAGAAGGGGAAGCTTTTATCAATTAAAATATCTAGTACTTTCTTAGAGTCACTCCAACAAGGATATACTTCCAATCATTCTGATTTGCTAGTCGAAGACCTTCATCAATGGCTTTAAGCATTATCAATTAGAAAATATAATGCTTTAACATAGACAGTTTATCAACACAATAAACTATTATCTTAAAAATAAAAATAAATTAATGAAAATTAATATGAGATTCGGGAGGTGAAACAATTCATTACATAATTTGGCAAAAAGAAAAAATTAAGTGTTCTCCTTCCTCAAACAGAAAATAATAAAAGAAAACTTGCATTTCTCCTTCCTCAAACATTCATCATATTTATCAACATAATAAAATGTTTTTATTCAAATAACAAAGCATAATAAACTAACGAAAATTAATATGGGATTCGGGCGACGAACCAATCTAGGACATAACTTGGCAATCTCATTGCATCAATAGAAGTCTCTAGAATGACATCCATGAAATGAAAGTTGCAGAAAATGCAGCAGAGGAAAACTCTGTAAAAAAAAAACACTCGAGACAATGAGATTAAAACCCATACAAAAAAAAAAAAGAATCGTAAAACAATCTAAAAGTGATAGATAAAATTAAGTCTTACGAGATTGAAAATACAGCGAGGCCAATGAAGTAGATAAAAAGTGATAGAAAGGTAAAAAGCAGACCGACAAGATATCCCACCACCTTTAAACCCCTGTTTTTCTTTGGCGACTCACCTTCGTTCTCCATTCCTCTGATGCTGCTTCACTAGGTCACCTAAATTGAAACTCCTCTTCCAAATGCTCTAGTCTTAAAACTGGAAATGCAAATTGGCTGCCGATACGGATGGAAGAAAAGTTATTAAGGAAATTGGGATCTCATGTACCAGACAGCCCGCTCAAAATAACCCATACATCATCTTTAGTGGGGTCCACCAGAAATGATCCAAGAGCCATTTACTATCATGTATGGTTACGTGCCATGTAGGGGAGAAGACTTCATTTTATGTTTGTTAGCGGAAAGCAACGTGTAATAAGGATATGATATGAATATGATAATGTCATCTCATCTCCATTAAGATTTATTTTTTGAATGTGTAATCTCCATTTAGATTGATTTTAGATAAATCACAAAATGCATCCTTAAATTTTATCTATCGTCATTTTTAATTTTGAAGTTTAATTTTTGTCAATTCTAACATTTTTTAGATTCAAAAATAACTTTATCATCTAAAAAAATTAACGTTCCGTTATAATACCAAAACTACTTGAAGGGCTTATGAATTTTGGCACCAAAACGACGTCATTTCGGCTTATGAATTTTGGCACCAAAACGACGTTGTTCTGGTTTACACCCTTCACTTTCACATTTCGATTTTAACCCAGCCTCTGTTATCTTCGTCAGGGGATTTACATCATATTCACGCAAGGGCTTCACATCATCTACTTAGCATTTCTTGCATCGCAGAGGCAGGGCTTGCAAAGTCAGGTTTATCAATTCTAAGTTTTACATCAGCCATGTTGTAGTAAGTTTCTTGCATTGCAGAGGCAGGGCTTCACATCATCTTCTACCAATTCTTAATCATGCCTTTGTCCTCTTCAACTCAAAGGCATGTAAACCAAACATGTTTTACACCAAATCAAACATGTGTTATGCCTGTTACAGAGCCATCACCACCTTCACCAATCTTTCTTCTGTCGAACATTTACAACATAATCTCGATCGGACTTCAATAATTTCATCTTATGGAAATACCATATCCCTGTTATTTTGAAAGCTCATCTCATTTTTAGATATCTTGATCGGTCCATCAAGTGCCCACTAAGATTTCTCAAGGACGTCAACGAAGATGACTCAGAGATCAGGAACCCAAGGTATGAATAGTGGGTTGCCCAAGATCAAGCCCTAATGACCCACATAAGCGCTACACTCTCCTCAACAACTCTGACATATTTTGTAGGGTGCAAGACCTCCAAGGAAATCTGGGACTCAATAGAGAGAAGGTACTCATCCGTATCACGAGAGAAGGTACTCATCTGTATCATGCACAAACATTATTCAACTCAAGTATGACCTTCAATCAATAACCAAGAAAACATCTGAGAATATTAATTCTTACATTTCAAAGAATCAACTAGGTAAATGATATGCTTTATGTTGTCTCTGTTAATGTAGAGGACAAAGATGTGTTGTTATACACCATTAATGGTCTGTCTAGTGAATATAAAACAATCAGAACTTCCATTAGAACCAGAGCTGAGCCTCTAACTCTTGAAGAACTCCATGTTCTTCTTTAGTTTGAAGAACAATAACTGGAATCCCAACACAAGCAGCAAGATAATCTTCTTCATAATACTGCTTTTCTTGCTACCTATAACAACAAAATGGGAACAAATAAAAGGAGAGGCTTCATGAATTTCAGAGGTAATAAGAACAATTATGGCAGATCTAATTTTTTTAAAGGTGGAAGGCCCTAGAACCTAGACTCCAAAACAACACCTTTATTTCTCATAGCACTTCTTAATCAAAATTCAAAGTCCTATAAGGGAAATGCTAAATTTAGTCAAGATGGGCACACAAACTCATAGAATACCAGAATTTAATGTCAAAATTGCCAAAGGATGGGTACAGTACTATAGACTATTTCCATAGAATAAACTTCTCCTATCAAGGTAGTAGTCCCTCATCTAATCTCTCTGCCTGACTACCATGAATAAAGGTTCCCATTTCAATGATCCTCATATATGGCTTACTGACACCTGAGTGTAATAGTCATCTCACCCCTGACTTGAACAACATTCTCCCCACTTCAGAATATCATGGTGAAAAAGGTTTATCTATAGACAATGGTTAGTCTCTACCTGTTTCTCACACAGGTTATAGCATGATTCATACTAAAACTATGTGTTTTCCCTTATCCCAAGTCTTCTATGTTTCTCAACTCTATTCTAATCTTCTTTTAATACATAAATTTTACTTAGATAATGATTGTCTATTCATTTTTTATGCCTTTATTTTTTGTATTCAGGATAAGCACATAGGAAAAATTCTGCCTAAAGGGCCTTGTGTTAATGTCTTATATCTCATACCATCATCTCTTCCTAAACCTATTGCCTATCTTGTTTCAAAGAACTTGGAACTCATTTGGCATTCTAGGTTTGGTCACCTTACAAGTAGTGTTGTTTAGCAAATTTTACATAAGGCTTATATTCCCTCTATTATTTCTAATATGAATAAGATTGTTTGTACTAGCTGCGTAACTAATAAGATGGCTAGACTTCCTTTCAATGCTTCTGAAACTTGTTCTGATTGTCCTTTATCTTTTATACACAGTGATGTGTGGAGACTTTCTCCCACAACATCACTATTAAGTCATAGATACTAGGTTATATTCATTGATGATATGTCATGATTTACTTGGTTCTATTCTATAAGTAATCAATCCGATGCATGGCCCTTTTAAGAAGTTTAAATCCCTTATTAAGAACATGTTTTCAACTGAAAAATCAAAACTTTATAGACAGATGGTGGTGGTGAATACACAAGCCTCTCATTTCAATCATTTCTTCAAGAGAATGGTATAATGCATCAGAAAACATGTCCTTATACCCCTCTGTAAAATGGTATTACTGAGAGGACGCAAAAGTATTTAGCTAAGACAGGTCTCACTATGTTACATCATGCTTCAATTCCTTTCAATTTCTAGAACTATGATTTCGCTGCAGCCGTGTATTTGATCAATAAAATGCCTATTATTGTTCTAAATCATGAATCACTCTTTGATAGATTATTTGATAAATCTACTGATTATAAACAGCGTAAGGTCTTTGGGAGTGCTTGTTACTCAAGTTTAAGACGTTATATGAAGAATAAGTATACTCTGTGCAGTGTGTGTTTTTGGGCTATGTTATCAATCAAAAAGGCTATTTGTTCTATGATAAGGTAACTAAGAAACTTTACATTTCCACACATGTATAATTTGATGAAGGTACCTTTCCTTTTGCTTCATCTGCTGCTATAACTGCTGTACCTTCTCACCATACTGGTTCTAAAGTTTCTTCTAGCCATTGTGAATTTGTTTTACTTTCTTTAGCATAATAACTATTCTATGCACACTCCTGGTACTACTAGTAAAAAATAGGTTTCTAAACTACATATGTATCCTATTTTAGTGAGTGGTGATACTTTATCTACCTTGCATAGTGAGATAACTATTATTTTGAATCCTACTGTTGCTATTCTAGATTATACTTATATGCATACTGATTCACATGTTGGTATTGATTTTGCTGAGCATAATGATTTAATTGTCGATGTTGATTCTGATATGCATGTTGTTATTCTTGATGCTAATGCTTATCCTAACATTTCTTCTGTCTTAACCATTGATCTCCATATTACTAGAACCGCTTCCTCTTCCTCTACACTAAGATTAAGAAACTTTCATTCTAAACCTACATCATTTACTTTAGCATCTAAAAGTCCTTCTTGGACTCATGCTATGCAAAATGAGTATGATGTTCTTCTCTCCCAAAATACTTGGACCTTAGTTCTCCTCCCTCTACACAAGAATCGTGTGGGTGCAAATAGGTGTACAAAGTAAAGTACAACCCAAATGGCACCATTGCTAGACATAAGGTCAGGCTGGTTGCTAAAGGCTACCATCAGTAACCTGGTCTAGACTATGGGCAGACTTTTAGCCCTGTGATTAAGAAACCCACAATTAAAATTCTTATTTCTTTAGATGTTACTTATGGTTGGCCTTTAAGGCAGCTAGATGTTAAGAATGTCTTTTGACATGGATCTCTATTTGAGGAGGTCTATATGTGACAACTTCATGGTCTTGTTGACAAGAACTATCCTCAATATGTTTGCAAACGTAATCAATCTCTATATGATCTTAAACAGGCTCATCGAGTTTGGTTTGATAGAATTACTAGTTTCCTTACATCTATTGGTTTTATTAGATCTCAAGCTGATACTTCCTTATTTATTCATGTTACATGTATTTTGCTTTATGTGGATAATATTATAATAAGTGGAAACACTGATTATATCAATAAGATTGTTAATCTTTTACAACAAGAATTCGATATGTCAGACTTGGAAAGTATGAAGTACTTTAGTGGTCTTGAAATAACTAGAAGTTCCACAGGCATTTTTGTTAATAAAAAAAAGTATGCGAGAGAATTACTACTTAAGGATGGTATGCTTCTTGGCAAGCCTTGCCAGTCAACCTATTCTTTAAAATCATCACTTTATAGTCATGTTGGTTCTTCCTTTTCCGATGTTACTTTTTATAGAAGTATTGTAGGCTCTCTTCAATATTTAACTTTTATAAGACCAGATATTTGCTTTGTTGGTTAATAGGGTGTGTCAATTTATGCATTCTCCAACCATTGCTCATTTTGTTGCAATAAACAGAATCTTCAGGTATGTTCTTGGTACTATTGATAATGGCATCCTCTTTACACCAGGATCTCTCTATTTGCAGGCATTCAGTGATCCTGACTGGGCTTGAGATTTCCCAGATAAGAGATCTACATCAGGGTTTATCATCTTTCTTGGTCACAATGCAATCTCATGGAGTGCAGAGAAGCATACCACTATCATCTAAAGAAGATGAATATAAGGATTTAGCAAATACTATAGCTGAGTTGAGTTAGTTGAGATAAAACTTCTGCAATTTCTATGAATTCTAATTCTGTTATTCATGCCCGTACAAAACATTTAGAGATTGACTATCATTTTGTTAGAGAATGATCATGAATGATCTTATTGTTAAGCATATGCTCTCAAATCTTCAACTAGCATGTTCCCTCTTCTTCAACTAGCATGTTCCCTCTTCTTCTACTCAGTTCATCTTTCGTCGAGACAAACTCATCCTAAAGCTCATGATAAGTTTGAGGGTATGTTAAATAAGAGATTTATTTATAATTTAATTTTGTTAGTTATTAAGGGTATTTAAGTCTTTCAATCTTTATAACCGTTAGCCCTCTTCTATGTATATTCAGTTATGTGTATTTTTTCAATCAATGAGAAGTTATCTTTTTTCTCTCTTCTTCTTCCTCTCTCCTTCTATGTTCATCTTTCCCTTATTCTTCTTGCTTCTGTTTCTCATCTCTATTACTATTTCTCTTAAAAAATGATGTCATTTCGGCTTATGAATTTTTAGAACCAAAATGACATCATTTCGTTTAAGTAATTACGCCCGTCCATTTCACATTTCGATTATACCCTGGCCTCCATCATTTTCGTGGATCAAGGTTCTTCACTCATGGGATTTACATCATATTCATGCAAAGGATTTGTTATATATATAATGTATTTTACTTAAAAAATGACGTATTGTATCATATCTGTATCACATGTCAGTGTTCATGCTTCCTTAGATCCAAAATTTCATATCTGCCCTATTGTAGTATGTGTCAATGGTTGATCGTGGTGGTTTTGGTTCAATGTACATAGAAGGTCTCAATGATGGGAGGAAAGTTGCAATTACATTAATGGATCAAAAGAAGAAGCAAGGACTGCAGAATCACACATGTATACAAAATTACGAGGTTTCAATTTTAGGGCAGAGATCTCTCCACACCAAGAAGCTCAATCACACATGTATATAAAAAAATTCCAGTTTTGTCAAAAAAATTACAGTTAAAAAAGCCGGTCATTCTTAGAAATATAATTTTTTTTGTCATTCTCTTACTTAAATTTCAAAAAATGGATTATTTCCTTAAATGAGCATTTTTTAATAAAAAATTTCTGAAAATTTTTACCGTTTGAGTTAGAAAGTTAATTTTAACTATCGTTTTCTAGTTTTAAAAACAATTCACACATTTTTTATTGGGGAAAATAATTCTTGTATTTAACGTGGAAAATTGTGGTACTATGGGAGTACCACAATCTTATATGCTCCTTCATATCACATCTAGACATGAAAAAAATTCACGGTACTCTCGGAGTACCGTACTCACTCAAGTCAAAAATTGACACTTGATAAAAATGTTAAAAAATTGAATATTTATCGAGTGTCAGTTTTTCATTTCAAGGAGTACGATACTTTCAGTAGTACCATAATATTTTCATACACTATAAGTTAACACCGTCTCTTACCCTTGCTTCTTTTCTTTTTCACAGTCAACAACCTGGGGTCTACAACTGCTGATGGCCTCAATAATATATTATATCCTATCAAAGAAATGGATCTTTTGTCTCATCTATATGAAAAAAATATATTTTGCAAAAATCATGATATCACCTTATTTTTTCATTTGAAATCATATAACGTTTTGGAATAAATATAAACTAAACGATTGTATTCTTATCACTAAAATGGAATCCGAATTATTTTACAAAAATCATGATATATCACCTCATGGGCATTTGGGGCGTGGCCGAGGGTTTCCACTATCGATTCCTTGGGTGTGGCTTTAAATCATTTTTCGTGCACGGCATTTCGTACAAGGTACAGGCCAACGGGGGACATTTTGTCATTTTGTTGCTTAAAGGCCAAGTTCTGCTTTTTGCTCCGCGGCCAAGAGCTGCTGTGTAACCTGTACCCAACGCAGCATTGGACATTCCCTTTCCTCACGGGTCAGGAAATGTTTCAGACTCTCGCTCTCTCTACGTACCAACACATTAATCTACGTACATACTACTTGAGCACCATTTTACATATTATCACTCTTTTCCATAAATTTATAAATGTAAACAATAATGTAGTAGAAACAAGAGTGAAAGTGTCGATAAGGTTGTAATTCAAAGATTAAAAAGAAATTTAGGGGAATGGGACAGAATTTGACACACAAAAAACGTCATGACATAAGAGAAGAGTTGTTTGATACCTTCTACTAATTATTGGATGATGGTGGTTAAAATTAATGATGAACAAATAGCAAGAAGGGCAATTGGAGGATTCATGTCCTAAACATTAACCTTAAACCGTGTCTATAATATTGGAGTTCATCAAAGAAAAAAGCCTAACTGCAAATAAACATATTTCTTTAAGAAGACTATAACGAGCAAACTTATGAATTAAGAAACTGTATTTTTTGAAAATTAAAGTTTCTTTTAAAATATGACTATTTTAAAAATATTGTAGATTATGAAAATAAGTGAACTAGGGAAACGAACGAAAATGTATTTCAAAATAAAATGTTTAGGTTTTATATAACAATTAACAAATGAAAATGCGTCATAATAGGGATTATTTGGCTGCTTTGTGAAAACAGAAATTCCATTAGTGCGTAGGTTGAACCTTTAACTGGGACCCTCTTCAACGTTGAGAATTTTTTTAAATCCTAGCCGTCGGATGTGGTTAGATTAATCCCAGTAATTAAATAGTTTTTAATTTGATTTTCTTTACAAACCGGTAGATTAAGTTGCCTCTCCTCCTTCATCTCTCCACTTCCCCCTTTTCCCCTTCTTCGATTACAGCCAAAACATAGGGCACCCAAAATCAATTTCTCCTCTAATCTTCACTGCTAAAACTTACGATTTCTCCTCCATCTCCACTGCGAATGACGAAAGCAAACAAGATTTCTTCTTCTTCACCGAACTCAGGCTCTCTCTCTCTGCTCTTTGTCTCCACCGTCATCCAGTCCGTCCTCCACCTCTCTGTACGCTCGTCAGCTCTCTCTCTCTCTTTTTCTTGCTCTCTCTCTAGCATTGCTTTTTTCATTTGTTTCCACGCTTTGAAACTTTTGAGGCTTACTCTGCCAAGTATCGAAACCCTAGTAGTACTTCTAATTTTCAGTTTCGGCGTTGGTTCAGTTACATTCAAGCTCTGGTTTGTTGCTTCCTTAGATCTGTGGCATTCTGAAGACTTTAGTCACAGAGTTTGTAGCGTTTGACGTCGCTCTTTTTGGTTTTGCTTTTTTGTCTCTTAGATCATCGGAATTGCATGGGTGTTAGCGAATGAAGCTGCATTCTGGATTAGATTCATCCGTGTATGATCTTTCTGATGAAAGGATCGTGTTTCGGGTTTTGAAAGCGTCAGTTTGTTATACATTTTGTACTTGGTAAGTGGCTTTAGCTGTAATTTCCAGCTGGTACTTCCCAATGATCTCGCTGAGGAAAAATAGGAAAAAAAGTAAAGAATTAATGGTTCAACAGTTTCAACTCACTCGAAACCTCTTCAAGTCTTTAGTGCAAAAGATGGATGAATGAAAACATAAAAAGTTCATTATTCTTTTGTTGTTCTACCTCTTTGTTTTTTCCCCATGAACTTCGCTGTTAAAGTTTTGCCTATTATAGTTGACCTCTATCGTTAGACTGTATTTCAATCGACTATATCGGTGAACGAAGATGGATAATTCATTAGTCCAACCGAGCGAAACAAATGTAGGAGATTCAGGTTGCACAGCTCAACATAGTGAAATCACTGCAGGGAAGCCCTGAAATTCAAAAATGATTTCCACTACTAGTTCATCCAATACTGAAAAATGTGTAAAAGAATTGTGAAGCCAACTGGTGTGGCGACAACAAAGGGCTCGGCCGTTTAAGTGGCATAGGTGAGCTTAGTTTGACCATGATCTTGAATTTTAGTATAAGAAAGTCTATTTTAACTCTTTTTTAAATGTGAATGTAGAGTAAGGACGGGGACCTGGACCTCACTATGGCCATGTAATGGACTTGGTTGCTCAAAGATATCTAGTTACTATGAGTGGCAATGATGGTAGAGACGTGTGATCGTTTAGTTCTATCTTATTTATTTCTTTCCGCAATTTTGCCGTGGCAATGGTTCTCTGGATGAATTAGGATATCACTAGTATTTTCATATAGTGAAAAAAATGAAAAGAGAATAATAGCAAAGTCATTTATTTTATCATGATCCCCTTGAGTATTGTAGTGTGCAAATTTACTTCAGATATGCAATGCTAAATGTTTACATTTTTATGAATAATTCGTCCAGAATCGAATTTTTTTACATTGCTATAAGATTTTTTCAATTGATCACTACAATACTCAACGGGATCAGGACTTTGGTAATAGTATATTATTAATGAGGATATGGACTTCTATTTGTCTGAGAGAATGTCAACAATGTTTCTTAAATAGACTAATTTATTATTATTAGTTTATCTGCAAAAGATAATATACCAAGTTTCAATTTTTTTGTTAATAATTTTAGGACTAAAGTTTTCAGTTTTTAAATACTCATTACTTGTTATTTTCGTGTCGAATTAGATCTTTGTAGCTATATTACTTGCATATGTATTTGCTCAAAGCTCAGAATTGGTTTTAGTGACTTTCATTTTGTAGGATACCTTTCATTCTCTCATTAAAGATTTTCTACTATGTATGCCCCCATTTAAATTGGTTTAGGTAATTGGCAAGCCTATGGACTTGGGAACAATAAAAAATAAAATGAATATGTGATATCAACTGTTATGAGTTGCGTAGAATATTGTTGAAATGCAGGTTTCTAATGAAGAGGCCAAACCGAATGACCAACCTTTTGAGACATATTTGATTTGGATCATTTCGTAACTGATGGCCAACATTTGGAGATATGCATATTCCTAAAACCATCACCATTTTTTTAAATGATAGTGAATTGAAGAAATGGAAGAACCTCTAGAAAGAGAAGAGTACATTTCCAACTTGGAATTAAACGATGCAGCTGAAGCAATTATTAAAAATTCTTCGTCATTGTATTTGTGTTATAACCAAAAAGTAAGTTATAACGAAAAAAGAATATGTATATGTAGTGATACCAATGAATGATTTACTTTTTTAAAAGAAAGACCAAATTAAATATTTTTAATTCAACAACGAGTTATTTTTTCATAAAGATTTACAATGAGATTAGTATGTGAAAATGATCAATTATATAAAAATGGCTAAGAAATGGAATAAGATTGACCAAGTACATGTGAAAATAGGTGTATGGAAATTGACAAGTGTGTGAAGATGACTAAATGCATGAAAATATGGTTAAGTGGCAAAACAAGTACAAAAAAATAACAAAGGGTGAGAAAATTACTAAGTGAATGAAAATTGTGAAGTGTATGTGAAAATGACTACGTGCATGAAAATATGGTTAAGCATGTAAAAATGACTTAGTGTGTAAAAATGACCAAGTGTAGCAAAACAACTACATGAAAATGACAAGTATATGAAAATATGTGAAAATGATCAAGTGTGTGAATATATAATTTATCAACTATGATAAAGTATGTGAAAATGTCTAAATGTATTAAATGACCAAATGTGTGAAAATAACTAAGTGTATGAAAATGTTTAAGTGTGTGAATGACCTAAACGCCATCAGTACATGGTGATTCGCCTACCATGGCTGGCGTTTGAGGCTTTTTCATAATTCTTATCTCTTTTAATTTTTAGGTTTTTATATGCTTATAAATTAAAACATAAATAGGTTGTTTTCAAAATTTTATGACATTATAATTTATAAAATAAAAAGGTTAAAATTTCAATATTCAATTCAAACTTTTAGCGGATATGTTCGATTTATAGATAGATAGGATTTATCTTGAGGGTTATACGTGTTCGTCAAACTGGTAAATAAGATTTATCGATCATCATAACATCACAACCTATAATTATATATGGTGAAAATTTGTCTCGTTCCATACTTGTTACAGCACAACAACGTTATCAATGATAACTTTTAACGAGTTTATGAATAAGTGTTCAATTGTATAGAGAATCCTTAATTAATCCAATCTAATTTCACATAAAAGTGAGTATCATGAATGTTTGCATTGAAATAACGAGTTTTTTCTATTTTTATCGATGATTTTCCCGGTGCACAGTAAATAATTATAAAAATATCAATTTTATGAAAAATTGTGAAAAATGGTGATTAAAGTCATATAAATGGTGATTAGGAGTACGATTGAGAGGGAGACTGACGATCGCCTATTTCAACATGGCATTTGGAGACTCATCTCCATTAGGATTTTTTTAATGTGTAATCTCCATTTACATTGATTTTAGATAAACCACAAAATGCACCCTTAAATTGTACCTATGTCGTCTTTTTTAATTCTGAAGTTCAATTTTTGTCAATTCTAACATTTTTTAGATCCAAAAATAACTTTGTCGTCTGAGAAAGTTAACGCTTCGTTATTATACCAAAACGATGTCATTTCGACCTATGAATTTAGGCTCCAACATGATGTCATTCTTGTTTACACCCTTCACTTTCGCATTTCAATTTTACCCTAGCCTCCATTATCTTCGTCAGGGGACTTACATCATATTCACGCAAGGGCTTCACATCATCTTCTTAGCCTTTCTTGCATCGTAGAGGCAGGGCTCGCAAAGTCAGGTTTATCAATTCTAATTTTAGATCAGCCATGTTGCAGTAAGACAACGTGGTTGGTCACAGTGGCTCTGGTTCAATATACAGAGGAGGTCTCATTGATGAGACAGAATTTGCAATTACGTTAATTAATCAATCGAAGCAAAGAGAATATGAATTCCAAGTTGAGTGCTTTAGTTGATTTTTCTGGCAGAACAATTGACTTCTTTTTTCCTCGACAATTTGGCACTTAGATAACTATTTGGATTTTAATATTGGGCTTAATGATTTCTTTGTCGTTGAATAGGTTTAAAATCTTCACGGTGTCACGTGGAAGAGAACCAATAAAAAAGAAACGTGTGATAAGGATATGATATGAATATGATAAAGTTATTTTGCCACGTCATCTCCATCAAGGTTGATTTTAGGGAAAGACAAAATGCTCCCTTCAACTTTACTTGTATTGTCATTTTTAACTTTGTATTTTTATCAATTCTAGCCGTGACGTTACTTTTTAGATTCAAAAACAACCTTGCCGTCTAAGAAAGTTAGTATTCTGTAAACTGTTAAATAAGAGGTTTATTTGTAATATAGTTTTGTTAGTTATTGAGGTTATTTATGTCTTTCCACTCTTTATAGTCCTTAGCCCTGTTCTATTTATATTTACTTGAAATAGTTTTTCAATCAATGAGAATTTATCTTTCTTTCTCTCTTCTTCTTCCTCTCTCATTCTCTGTTCATCTTTCCCTGCTTGTTCTTGCCTTTGTTTCTCATCTATCTTTCATCTCCACTACCGTTTTTTTATGGTATCAGAGTCACACTGACAAACGTCATTAAGTATGGCTGACCTCCCTGAAAATTAACCCACTGAAATTCAAGAAAATGAGCAAAATCGAATTTGCTCCCAAACCAATTCTCTAACTCTTTCTTCTACCGATTCTTAATTCATGCCTTCGTCCTCTTCAACTCAAAGGCATGGAAACCAAACATGTTTTACACCAAATCAAACATGTGTTATGCATGTTACAGAGCCATCACCACCTTCACCAATCTTTCTTCTGTCGAACATTTGCAGCATAATCTCGATCGGACTTCAATAATTTCATCTTATGGAATTACCAGACCATTGTTATTTTGGAAGCTCATCTCATTTTTAGATATGTTGATCGGTCCATCAAGTGCCCTCTAATATTTCTTAAGGACATCAATGAAGATGACTAAAAGATCAGGAACCCAAGGTATGAACAGTGGGTTGCCCAAGATCAAGCCCTAATCACCCATACAAACGCTACACTCTCCTCAACAATTTAGCATATGTCGTAGGGTGCAAGACCTTTAAGGAAATGTGGGACTCAAAAGAGAGAAGGTACTCATCTATATCACGAGAGAAGGTACTCATCTGTATCACGAGAGAATGTACTCATCTGTATCATGAGAGAAGGTACTCATCTTTATCACACAAGCATTGTTCAACTCAAGTATGACCTTCAATCAATAACTAAGAAAACATCTGAGAATATTGATTCTTACATTCAAAGAATCAACTAGGTAAATGATAAGCTTTCTGCTGTCTCTGTTAATGTAGAGGACGAAGATGTGTTGATATACACGATTAACGGCTTGTCTAATGAATATAAAACAATAAGAACTTCCATTAGAACCAGAGCTGAGCCTTTAACTCTTGAAGAACTCCATGTTCTTCTTTAGTTTGACGAACAAAAACTGGAATCCCAATAGAAGCAACAAGATAATCTTCTTCAGAATACTGCTTTTCTTGCTACTTATAACAATAAAAGGGGAACAAATAAAATGAGAGGCTTCATGAATTTCAGAGGTAATAAGAACAATTATGGCAGATCTAATTTTGGTAGAGGTGGAAGGCCCTAGAACCCAGACTCCAAAACAACACCTTTGGCAGAGAGATTGGCTAACTTCAGTCAAGATGGGCACACAAACTCACAGAACACCAGAATTCAATGTCAAATTTGCCAAAGGATGGGTCATAGTGTAGGAGACTATTTCCACATAATAAATTTCTCCTATCAAGGTAGAAGTCCCTCATCCATTTTCTCTGCGATGACTGCCATGAATAAGGATGCCCGTTTCAATGATCCTCATATATGGCTTATTGACACTGGGTGTAACACCTATCTCACCCCTGACTTGAACAACATTCTCACCACTTCAGAATATCATTGTGAAGAAGGTGTGTGTATAGACAATAGTCAGTCTCTACATGTTTCTCACACAGGTTCTAGCATGATTCATACTAAAACTATATGTTTTCCCTTATCGTAAGTCTTCTATGCTTCTCAACTCTATTCTAATCTTCTTTTAGTACATAAAGTTTACCTAGATAATGATTGTCTATTCATTTTTTATGCCTTTGTTTTTTGTATTCAGGACAAGCACACAAGGAAAATTCTGCATAAAGGACCTTGTGTTAATGTCTTATATCTCATACCATCATCTCTTCCCAAACCTATTGCCTATCTTGTTTCAAAGAACTTGGAACTCATTTAGCATTCTAGGTTTGGTCACCCTGCAAGTAGTGTTGTTAAGCAAATTTTACATAAGGCTTATATTACCTATATTATCTCTGATATGAATAAGACTATTTGTACTAGCTGCATAACTAATAAGATGGCTAGACTTCCTTTTAATGCTTCTGAAACTTGTTATGATTCTCCTTTATCTCTTATACACAGTGATGTATGGAGACTTTCTCCCACAACATCACTATTAAGTCATAGATACTAGGTTATATTCATTGATGATATGTCATGATTTACTTGGTTCTATTCTATAAGTAATCAATCTGATTCCATGAGCATTTTTAAGAAGTTTAAATCCCTTATTAAGAACATGTTTTCAACTAAAAAATCAAAACTTTAAGGACTGATGGTGGTGGTGAATACACGAGCCTCTCATTTCAATCATTTCTTCAAGAGAATGGTATAATGCATCAGAAAACTTGTCCTTATACCCCTCTGTAAAATGGTATTATTGAGACGAAGCACATAGTATTTAGTTAAGATAAGTCTCACTATGTTATATCATGCTTCAATTCCTTTCAATTTTTGGAACTATGATTTTGCTGTGACTGTGTATTTGATCAATAAAATGCCTATCGTTATTCTAAATCATGAATTACTCTTTGATAGATTATATGGTAAATCTACTGATTATAAACAACGCACGGTCTTTGGGAGTGCTTGTTACTCAAGTTTCAGACCTTATATGAAGAATAAGTAAAGTCTGTGCAGTGTGTGTTTTTAGGCTATGTTATCAATAAAAAAGGCCATTTGTTCTATGATAAGGTAACTAAGAAGCTTTACATTTCCACACATGTTTAATTTGATGAAGGTACATTTCCTTTTACTTCAGCTACTGTTGTTACTATTGTACCTTCTCACCATACTATGTGTGTGCCATTTAGGCCCCAATCGCCATCAGCCGACCCCAAACGCCTATCATGGTAGGCGAATTGCAAATCCTGACTGGTGTTTGGGACCTGCTGGTGGTGTTTGAGGTACGCCAGTTACAATAGTGTTTGGCTCTTGTCCTAGTGATACGGGCCAAGAGCTAGTGTGTCTGGCGTTTGAGGCCTAAACGCCACCAGCAGGTCCCAACTGCCGGTCATGATTGGAGATTCGCCAACCATGACTAGCGTTAGGGCATGTTGGTGGTGTTTGGGCCCCAAACGCCAGATACACAGACGTTTGGCGCAAGTTAACTTTTAGATGACATAACTTTCGACTTGCGTGGAACCACGTGGCCCGTAACATATCAAATCGAAGTTTGTTCAGATATCTACATACTTGACAAGTTTTGGGTCCATAAAATACTGCTTATTCATGTAAAAAATCAATCATTCTTGGAGGGGTTCACCAAAATATTTCACGTACAAAATCAATCATTCTTAGAGGGGTTCACCAAAATATTTAACTTACAAAATCAATAATTCTTTGAGGCGTTCACCAAAATATTTCACGTACAAAATCAACCAATCTTGGGGGGCTTCACCAAAATATTTCACTTACAGAATTAACAATTCTTGGAGGGGTTCACCAAAATATTCACGTGCAAAATCAATCATTCTTGAGGGGTCACCAAAATATTTCACGTACAAAATCAATCATTCTTCGAGGTGTTTACCAAAAAATTCACGTACAAAATCAATCATTCTTGGAAGGGTTCACCAAAATATTTCACGTACACAATGAATTATTCTTGGATGGGTTCACCAAAATATATTACGTACACAACTTCCCTTCTTGGAGGGGTTCACCAAAATATTTCATGTACGTAATTGGTGAACCCCAGTATGTAATTGGTGAACCGCTCCAAGAATTATTCTTTTGTACATATTTGGTGAACCCTAGTACGTAATTGGTGAACCCTAGTACGTAATTGGTGTACCCCACTACATAATTAGTGAACTCCTCCAAGAATTATTCTTTTGTACATATTTGGTGAACCCCAGTATATAATTGGTGAACCCCAGTAGGTAATTGGTGAACACCTCCAAGAATTATTCTTTTGTACGTACTTGGTGAACCCGACTACGTAATTAGTAAACCACACTACGTATTTGGTGAACCTCATTACGTAATTGGTGAATCTCACTACGTATTTGATGAACCTTAGTACGTATTTGGTGAACCCCTCCAAAAATTATTTTTTTGTATGTATTTGGTGAACCCCACTACGTAATTGGTGAACCGTAATACGTAATTGGTTAACCCCACTACATAATTGGTGAATCCTTCCAAGAATTATTCCTTTGTACATATTTGATGAACCCCAATACGTAATTGATGAACTCTAGTACGTAATTGTTGAACCCCTCCAAGAATTATTTTTTTGTATGTATTTAGTGAAGCTCACTGCACAATTGGTGAAGCTCACTGCGTATTGGTGAACCCCACTTCATAATTGGTGAGCCCCTCCAAGAATTATTCTTTTTTACGTATTTGGTGAACCCCACTATCTAATTGGTGAACCCCTCTAAGAATTATTCTTTTGTACGTATTTGATGAACTCCAGTACATAATTGGTGAACCCCAATATGTAATTGGTGAACCTCACTACATATTTAGTGAACCCCACTACATAATTGGTGAACCCCTCCAAAAATTATTCTTTCGTATGTATTTGGTGAACCCCACTACGTATTTGGTGATACCTAGTACGTAATTGTTGAACCTCTCCAAAAATTATTCTTTTGTATATATTTGATGAACCCCACTACGTAATTGGTGAACCCCACTACGTATTTGGTGTACCCCCCACTACGTAATTGGTAAACTCCTCCAAGAATTATTTTTTTGTACGTATTTGATGAACCACACTACGTAATTGGTAAACCCCATTACGTAATTGGTAAACCCCATTACGTAATTGGTGAACCCCATTATGTATTTGGTGAACAAAAAAAACTAAAAAAAACCTGCTACCTGCTGGGCTTTTTGTGGCCCAGATTGCTCCAAATGCAATCTAAGTGACACAAAAGCCCAGCATGGATGCTGGGAATTTCATCCCGGTATCATAAATTTCCCCTTTTAACTGGATTTTTTTTCTACAAGATAGCTAAGCACCCTAAGCTCTCCCATCCCTGTGAAAACTGTCGCTCCACTTTAACCTAATGTACGGTACCTACTTATTGTCAACGGTACGATCCACCTCCACCCATATATTATGGTTGTTCCTTAGTTTCAATTTTTAGACCCTTTCATGTTGAAAAGATAAAAACTCTATTTATTGGTTTTTCATGTCTTAATTAAAATTTTATTAATTTTACTGTAAATGAATTTTTCCTCCACACAAGTAAGATTTATGATAATAATCAGAAAAAAGAGAGAGAGAGATAAATGTTCTGGGTATGTTCCTCGTTGGATTGAATTGGAATTGTGTTATTTTTTGGATAATTACATGATCATTTATATATATAGGTTTTACTTAAGATGTTGACAAATTGATAATAGTAGTAATAATAAAAGGGGGGAAATGATCACACCCCCTATGTTTTCAGGAACGTCCTCATGCCCCTAGAATTGCCCCCACACTTATGAGTAGGGGTGTAAACGGTTCGGTTCGATTTAGGGCTCTATATCGAACCGCAACATCAAGTTTTCTATTTTATAAACCGAATCGAACAACTGTAAGAGTGAAAATCGAGCCGCACCGAACCGCTCAATAATGATTTGGTTCGGTCGTTTGCGGTTTGTTCAGTAATTGCAAATTCTCCATGTTTTCAGTATTTAATCAAACATATCACAGATAAATATCAGAAGCACACACTAACATTCTTCCAATATCTAATGAAAATGAGACGAGTAAGAGTATGTATTCATATTCAAAATTTACAATAGTGCAGATGTAAAAATTCAAACCCTTACCCTAAAAAATCCAAACAACACAAAAAAAGAAAAGAGAGAACATAGACAACTATATGAACAAGTCCTAAACTAATCAGAGTCGTTCAGTAGCCACAAGCTTCGATTCTGCATTTTTTTCTCCCACTAACAGTAGCCGCAAGCTTTGATTTGTCAAAATCGAGCATAAAATCTTCATCTTCTTTACCTTCGATGGACCAAATAAGATATGGAAAACAAAGAAAGTATATGGAGCGAAGAGAGGGAGCGCACACAAGAGATGCGGTGAAGAGAGAGAAAGAGCGAAGAGATGGAGAGAGAGCGAAGAGATGGAGCAGAGAGAGACAGTGGAGATGGAGCGAAGAGATAGAGAGAAGAGAGAGAGATATAGTGAAGAGAGATGGAGGGAAGACAGAGACGGAGAGAACGAAGAAGTGAAGAGGGTGGGGAGGCTGCCCAAGGTGAAGAATGGTTAGTGTTGGAGGCGAGGGTTTGAAAAATTTATCTTATATATGGGAGGACAGTTCGTTTCGGAATCTTCACAAAAATCACTGACCAAGCCAAACCGTAAGTATATTATAATTTTAAAATAAAACCAAACCATCTAATATAAAAAAATAGACCGAACTGTTGCGGTTCGGGTTGGTTCTATTGATTTTAACAGTTTGACTTACACCCCTACTTATGGGAAATTTGTCAGGCGTGGGCTCTCATGCTTTGCTTATTCTCTTCAACCACTATATTGTCTTGTCTTTTAACTAACTAATCTTAACCGTTTGATCGATCTCATGGTCCTGATCTCCTTCTTCTCGTTCTCACGCGAAGGAGATCTTCTTGCTCCCTCATGATTAGCTCTCCTCCGTCCACGTGACACGATGAAGATTTTATACTTGATCATTATTACGTAAACCCGGTTCTGTTCTCACATGCTTTTTAAAAATATGCGACATAGTTTTTCCAGACAACTTTTTTATTGTTCGCTATCAGTGGCGATTTCTCATTTTCTTTCTGCCGTTACGTTATTCTGTTCTCGTTTACAAATGCTTCACGATTGTCAAGCAATTTTTTTGCCAGTTTAATGTCGATGATGATTATTTCTCCTTCATTTGTTGTTATGTCTTTCTGTTCCTTTTACGACGAGCTCATTAATAGAGTTTATTTCCATTTTCTCCAATACATTGTCATTGATAGAGTTTCTCCCTTTTCTTCATTTTTCTTTTCTTTCTCTCGTACGTTAAGATCTGTGACAAGCATGTTGTACAAGATCAATAACATAATAATTATTGAAATGAGTATGAATGAGTGTACCGTTTCATAATTTCATCACAATGGTTCGATTTTGATGCCCCACGTTCATTGGTAGAATTTCTCTCATTTCCTTTGCTATAAGCTCGTTGGATAGTTTCTCCCGTTTCCTTATTTTCTTTTTCCTTCTCTTGTTTCATATTTTCCCTTTGTTCTTCTGCTTCGATCACTAAGATTCACACTGTTTGTGCAATTTTTCTTCTATTGAACTTCCTTTTTGTTGTACTTCATTCTTTCTTTAAAGACTAAGCAAAATTTTAAGGATCAAACTCATTCTTGTATCAACTTCAACCCTTTAATTTTCCTTTATAAAAAAATATGTTCTTATGACTGATCTTTGTTGGTAAAAAAAAATATATTCTCGATTGTGAAATTCATTCCCGATGATAATACTTTAGTTTCCTCTAGAGAGAAGGACTTATGCCATGTCCGCTCCTAAGGATTTAAGTTCAAATAAAAAATCATGGCCTGGTGTTCACTCTAAGAGAAGAACTTATGAATTACCCACTCTCAAGGACTTATGCTCAAATAAAGAACCATGACCCCGTTTTCATTCTGAGAGGACTTATGAACTGCCTGTTTCTAATGAGTTAGGCTTAAATAAAGAATCATGCCTCGTCTTCATTCTGAGAGAAGGACTTACGAATTGCTCGCTCCCAAGGACTTAGGTTCAAATAAAGAACCATTACCTCATTTTCATTTTCAGAGAATGACTTACGAACTACCCACTCCCAAGGACTTGGTTCAAATAAAGAACCATGGCCCTGTTTCCTTCTGAGAAGAGGGCTTATGAGTTGTCCGCTTTTATACACTTAAGCTTCGCTTGTTTTGATTTCCACATTTCTGGGAGAAGGTGTTTCCCGCTCCTAAGGGCTTAGGACCGCCGACATTTAATTTCCACATTTTAGAAAGAAGGTTTTTCCCGTTCTATTAGGTCACAAGACCGCCGACCTTTAATTTCGACATTTTAGAGAGAAGGTTTTTTCTGCACTCAAAGGGCTTAGGCCACAAGACTGCCGACCTTTAATTTTAATATTTTAGAGAGAATGTTTTCCCCCTCTCAAAGACTTAGGCCACAAGATTGCCGACCTTTAATTTCCACATTTTAGAGATAATGTTTTTTCTGTTCTCAAGGGTTTAGGCCAAAGGACCGCCGACCTTGTTTTGTTTGCTTTGCTGTAGAAGATAGATAGTTGACACCAAGAATTTTCCTTTGTAAGTTCGGATGAACTTTGCTTTTAAGCACTCTTCACATATCATGTCATAACTTTCTGTAGAAAGCTCATTATTGAGTTTTGTGAAATTCTCTAAGAATTTGATTTCCAAACGTTTCTGATGATATATGATTCACCATGTAATTGCTTCCAGTTAATACAATTTAACTACTGAAATTGACTATTCTGCACAATCTGGTTCCCTGAACAACCTTTATGAGAATTATTGTAACTTTTGTCCAAGAGCTGCGAATCGAGTTCTGCAAAATTCTTCTAGAAGTAGACATTCATATCTTCTAATAATATATAATCCTTCATACAATACTGACTTAATCCATACACTTTAAATATTAAGTGTGAAACACATAAATAGCCTTACCTTTCTGAACAGTATGTACCAAAATTATTGTAGCTTTTGATCGAAAGCTCCAAATTAAATTCTGTAAAATTATCAAAAAAGTAGACTTTCACGTCTTTCTGATGATGTAATATTTTTCATGTGATTCACTTCCAACTAGTACAATTTAATTTTTTAATTTTTCTGTTCTGCATAATATTCTTTTCTGAACAACTTTCATGAAAATTATCATAACTTTTGTTCGGAGTTCTAAATTGAGTTCTGTAAAAATCTTCAAGAAGTAGATATCCATATATTTCTAAATATATACATAATTTTTCATATAATACTATATCAACGATATAGTGTAAAAATTAAATATGAAAATTGTAAATATGTTTACTTTCCTGAACATAACCAATGAAATTTATCATAACGTTTGATCAAGAGCTCCGAATTGATTTTCGTAAAATTTTACAAATAGTAGACTCTCATATCTTTCTGATGATATAAGATTCACCATGTAATTCGCTCCCAACATTTCTCATCTTCCTTTTCCGTACCCATAGCCGTTTCTATTTCCGTTTTCGTTGTTGTTCCCATGGTTGATGTCGTAGCCATTTTCCGTTTCCATATTTGGTTGTCGTACCCATAGCTGTTTCTGTTTCTGTTTCCGTATTCGATGTCATAGCCATTTTCCATTCCATATTTGGTAGCCATACTCATAGCCATTTTCGGTGCCGTACCCGTTTTCCATTTCTGTATTTGTTTGTCGTACGCATAATTGTTTATGTTCCCCTTTCCGTTGCCGTAGTCATTGTCGTACCAATTTTCCATTTCCATGTTTGGTTGTCATACTCATAGCCATTTCCGTAGTCGGTGTCATACCCGTTTTCCATTTTCATATTTGGTTTCAATACCTATAGCCCTTTTCGTTTCCGTTTCCATAGTCGATGCCATACTCGTTTTCCATTTTCCATCGTCGATTTCATATTTGACACCATACCATTTTTTATAATAATGATATAAAAAGAAAAAATAATGGCGTAATAGAAATACGCTAATAATAATGTTAATTGAATTTCCAACATGTTGCCGATTCCCGTTTTGCTTTTGTTTTCATTGTTGAGGGCTGTTTCATTTGATTTTGATCGTTTTGGAAGTGTTTCTTCTCAAGGTTTTTCTCTCAGCTCTCAATGAGAGCATCAAAATGTAAAAGATTTTTTCCTCCGTATGAGTAAGATTTATGATCATAATTAGAAAATAGAGAGAGAGGGAGAGGGAGAGAGAGAGAGATGTTCTCGGTATGTTCCTCGTTGGATTGAATTTGAATTGAGTTTTTTATATCTTTACACGAGCCTTTATATATATAGGCCTTATTCAACATGTTGACAGATTGATGATGATGATGATGATGATAAAAGGGGGGAATGATCACACCCTCACTTATGCTTTCATGAACTTCCTCATGCCCCTTGGATTGCTCTCATATTTATGAGATCTTTGTCAAGTGTGGGCTCTCACGCTTTGCTTATTCTCTTCAACCATTATATTGTCTTGTCTTTCGACTGTCAAACCTTCTGATCTATCTCATGGACCTGATCTCCTTCTTCTTGTTCTCACACGGTGGAGATCTTCTTGCTCCCTCTTGATTAGTTCTCCTCCGTCCACGTGACACGGTGAAGATCTTATAAATATTCATTTACTATTCATATAAACTACAAAACTTTCAACCGAAATTAAGATAGAATAGATTGATCAATCTAATCTATCATAGTTTAAATGTTAAACATGATGTATTCAATTTATTTTACTATTAAAAGAAATATACATTCTTTTGTTTTTTAAATCAAAGTGTAAATACGTTTAGTCATATGTTTTGGATTGTCAAATTACTTTTTTTATATTTGGCCAAAATAATCGAATAACAAATAGACCATGTGATCGACTATTAATAATAATTCTTTTGAAGAGGAACCAACCAACGATCATGGTCATCATCCTCATCAGGTACCCTAAAAAGGACAAAATGTCTGAGCAAATCACATAAAAAATCCCCATTGGAAAAAGCTGAGACTTTCTCATTTCATTTCATTATTAAAAACAAAGTATATTAATTAATTATTGTCTCCGTTTGGAAGGATACGATTTTCTCTATTTTGAATGCCGTATATTTTATCTGTCAAATATCACCCGTTAGATCAAGTCAAAGCAATCTCAACCGCTGATCACAAAATGAGGGAAAATGTAATCTACCAGTTGCAGGTTAATTAAGCTTCCAAAGGAAGCTTCCTCTTCTTCTTCGTGGAAAGCTTCTGTTGGAAGCTTAAGCTAAAAAAAAAATTATCAAGCTCTCTCTCTCTCTCTCTCTTCTGGGCTCTCTCTTTCTCTTCGGTAAGAAAGTCATCTTCCCAGTTCTCACTCGTCGTCGTTCATTTTCCTCCATTGTCGGCTCTCTTTCTCACTCTTTGGCAAGAAGTTCATCTTCCCAGCTCTCACTCTTCGTCGTTGTTTTTCCTCCATTGTTGGCTCTCTCTCTCTCTTAGTCTTCAGTTGGCGCTATCTCTCTCTCTCTCTCTTAATCTTCAGTTGGCGCTATCTCTCTCTCTCTATTTATCGTTGCTGCTTCCTCTCTCTCTCTCTTCTCTCTCTTTCAGCTTAAAACACTAATGTCTATTTTCTAATTGCATGTATATTTTTTAGGCAGAAATTTGAAATTATTATTATGGATATTATTCTTATTTGCAGAAAAAAAAAAAGGAAAGGAAAGTTCAAAGACCCTTTGCACATTTCTGGGGCTCTATGTTAGAAATAGTTTAGTTTTGTTGAATTGGATTAGTAGTAGTTGGATTTTGGTTTACACTCGTTGATATGCACCTACCTTGGAAGTTCAATGAAAACGACAGTAACAGTTAACAAATATCTAAATTTCATTTACTTCTAGGTAGCTGCCATTTCACAATCTAATCAAATTGATCAAAAATTGCAACTAATGACTTCATAATTATTCTATGAAGTGACACTAGAGCGAAGATGGGAGAAGATATTCGTGGGGGTGAAGGTTGAGGTAGAGAGAGAAGGTGTGAGAGTTGGTGAGGGAAAGGAAGTGTTTGATGAGAGAAATTTGGGGGATGAGATGGTATGGTTTAGGAGTTATAGTAATGAGGGTGTAGAGACAAGTGTGGGTTTGGGTTTAGCATTGGTAGAGAGAATGAAATGGGAGGAAGAGAGGGTGGGCTAGGTTGGTGGGGATGACAGGAAAGTGAAAGTTAAAAGAGAAAATGTGTTTGGCGGAGTTAGTGAGTGGAGACATTTTAGTTCTTATTTGTTGGTGGAGAGGTTTGTAGTGAAAAGAATGGATGAGCGTTTGGTTTTTACCTATGATTTTAGACACTCTCATCAAATCAGAAGCAAAAGGGAGCAAGTATTAGTAAAATGTGATTATACTAACATATATATCAGATGGCTTACACAAATGTGAACGCGAATAAGGCACAAAAGGGTTTCTTTGTATACTTGTAATTAATTAATGAAATCATCAATTTAATGTTACATATTTTCATATAAATTGTTGCAATGTTAATGTGGTTGTTTAAAACTAAAAAAGTGCAAAAGAATGCGCTAAAATGAGGGCAGCATGTGAAAAGATTAGTGGTCATGAAGTAAGTATATTTAAACAAACATTACATTATAACATGAAATTGATAAATTTTGATGTAATTTAAGTAAGTTTGTGATATGCAAACGTAAAAGATCTAGCTTTAAAGTGTAATAGTATGACGAAGGAAGCGGCACTCAATTATTTAAAGAAAAATGAAATCCATGCCATTGAAAGAGGAATGGAACAACCCAGTCCTAGTCATCCGAAAAGGCCTGCCTTTAAACATAAGTTGCTCACACACTGTACACCAGAGAAATTTGTGGATCTTGTTGCAAATTTTGATGAGGGGAAGATATTAAATGCCGGAAGTTGAAGAGGAACTTCTTGCAGCAGCTATTAGGTTGCTTCCATCCAGCCGCTTGCATATTGAATGCCTATGGGTCGACATTCAAAGTGACCGCAAATGATGTGACTTCTATACTGGGCATCTTTGATGGTGGTGAGGAGATCAAAATCGATGGTGATGTGAATGACATAAAAGATCTAAAGGTGAAGTAGGTGAACTTCTTGTCGAAATTCTTAATTGAGGAGTTTGACAGTGATTATTGGAGGCAAGCATTTGTGCTATACACAGTCAGAGTTTTGTAATCTATTCGATCAAAACCAATCGTCACTCATTCATGGTTGTACGCTGTGAAGTCACCTGCGACCATCCAACAGAAGAATTAGGCTTCTGCTTATTTTAAAGATTTTATGGATGGTGTGGCGAGGTATCAAAACAACTGCCACGATAGCATTACCAGATGCTTGTTATTTATACTTGTAATATATTTAGTGTACATTAGTATTACTTTCGCATTATAGTATATGTATATTTGCTAATAGGTTCATTTCGATGCAGCTATTTTATTTGGAGATGTTGGCATGTTCTGCCAACTATGTTTACTTGAACAAGCCTTCGCCGCTAAGGTGGAACGACAAGGCCATTGCAAAAATTTATTTTGTAAAATCAAGGGTAGGAGAAACTTGGCCTAAAAGCTGTTCCGTAAGCGTTTGAGAATATTGTAAATTTGGTTGGTTATATTACCATTGATTATTATTACTCACATATATTTATATTATGTAGATCGATACAACCGCGCAAGCCGCTCTGGGCGACCGCGAGATTCAGGAGAACCGCAAACGTAAACACGTTCGCGAGGACGTGTGTGCAGATCTACCTGAAGAGCAAGCCGTTGGGTTAGGTGCTTTAAGTGCACAAGTGATCGCTCTTCAGGTGGAGTCTAACTCCATGAGGGGGGATATTTCACAATTAATAGAGGTGTAGAGAAAGATGATGGTTGTCTAAGAGAATATGTGCACAACAATGGCGAGTCTTTTGGAACGGGACACTGGTAAGTCTCGAGCCCAATATGATGAGTCGCACGTCACCCTGACTCAAGGTAAAGAATAAGGAGGTTTTTATCAAGATATGAGTCCCTCCCGCGAAGAAGAGCTACTGGTCTCTTTATTACCTTTATTAAAGGTGATAACGATGAAAGGTGCATCCAGTTGGATGCTTCAGACATTGCATTCGCTGACCTGCTATTGGTCAGGAAACCATCTATGAATGGAACAACTAAAGGACATCGAAAGGTTTTTTATTCAGTTTATTTGTATTTCACCTTTTCTATATTTATATAACATGTATAATCTAACTATTAATCTAACATCTTACTTGGGTTGTGTTTTGGTAAGATAAACAAGTCTTGTCCAAGTCTACCGAAAGCGATTCCCAATGAAGTTACGCAGCACTGGGAAGAGGAAAGATGGTCCTCTACTCAGTTCACCCTATTTGAAGGGTAAACCGATCACTAAACACAACAAGAATATATTTAAAGTGGGTATGTACACATTGTAGGACCCACTAGAAATGAAAGATGAGCATTTAGTGGAGTATATTTTTTAGAAAAGATTAAGTTTGTCTTTTATTTGTCTCTTGCAATGAGATTCTCGTAAGACATCCTGGCCTCCATGCTAAACGAAGAGACCTAAAGACTCTCGGTCCAGAAAATTGGCTTGGCTCAGACCTTACAGACTTATTTGTCAGCATTTTGACCTTGGAGACTCGTCGTGCGTCGATGAGCAACCGATTCTGATTTTTCCCACATTTTTTATTATGAATATCTACTACTCAGTATCATCCTTATTTTAGGTTTGTATGTACATTGTGTATCTAATTTTTTTATGCCATTGCAGAGTCAATGTATTTCAAAACTAGTAGAGCTTCCTAATTTTATAAGGAAACACAAGATCGAGGATAGATACGCGCCAACGCTTGACCTAGAAACTATGGTAAACAAATTTAAAGCAGTTAAGATATTAAATGTTGACTTAGTATGATTGTGTAAATGTATTGTGTAATCTAGATCTGTATCCCGATATAACTCTGGTAAAGGACGGTCGAGATCATTCGTTTATGGCCAAGATCTCCATCATGAACGAGAAAGTTACTGTAAGGGACATCTTGCTAGATGGTTGATTTAACGCGGGGCAGACCGAAAAGGTCATAAAGATTCTATGTTCTAACCCCTCATCATGACATGTAATTTGTCTTATAGCATGTGGGAATATGACATTGATTATATTTTTATATTTTGTGAATGAAATTGTAGTTAGAAGGTTGTTGCCCCCGCCAATAACCTTCTCTTCATTCAAAAATTTAAGGGCGCCCCAAGTGGTCACCCAATTAAATGGGTAAGTTCACTGATCGCTAATTTGATTGGGCTTCCTTCACCCTTTAATGATACACTTATTATTACGTTTGCAAAAGTGATTGTGGTGTGTGGGTCTTGAGATATATGGATGACATCAGGGCAGGAATTGTTGTTAACTATCGTTCCCAGATAATTTGTCAGATATTGTTAAACTTGAGAGTTTTGCTGTCGGTATTAAATTTGTTGAGGTTGAGGTGTTTGGTGAATATTCAAGCCTTATATGTTATTATTGAATTTGTTGAGTTGTATGATAGTTTGGTGAATGTTACAGTTAGGCTTCTCTTAGTTTGTAAATGGAAATTTTCTGATTGTTCTAGATTTGTTCATTTATGGTTGTCGATGTTGAATGTGTTGAGGTGCATGATAGTTTGTTGAATATTGAGAATATTTTTACAGGAGTATAAATCTCACGATCTTCGGTGTAACATTTTGTTGAAGATCGTCAACCATCCTTAGAGCATCTCGTATGATATGTTATATAATAGCGTTGATCGATTTTATAATACGAACTCATCTGTCTCGGAGACTCAGCTATCACTGAAGACGAGTCTTACTTTAAAGCAAAGACTTGAGAAGAGGAAAAAAATAAAGGGATAGATAATATTGTATTACATTTTGTGTCTTATTTTTTTATGTTCTTGTTCAAACACTAACCCATTTGACATTTCTAAAAAAAACCGATGAGCTAGATATTATTGAAGAAAACAATAACAACGGTGCAATAAATTTCGAAAAGGGATATCTTCGTTCGCTTTGAAATTTATTGCCCAATCGTTATTGTCTTCTTCAATAACATGTAGCTCATCAAAATTTTCAGAAATGTCAAATGGGCGAGTATTTGAACAAGAACATAAAAAAATAGGACACAATTAATTTTTGGAAGTTATTATGTACAAGGATGATAAACAGATTTTGTATATTATTGTGTACAACTATAAATAAAAGGGGTTTTTATAAGTTATCGTGTACAATGATGATAAATAGATGTTGCAGAATTATTTTGTACAGTTATAAAATAACAGATTTTGCAGAATTATTGTGTATTGTTATAAATAAGCAGGTTTATAAATATTTGGGCGATAACGATCTCAAAAAACTATGAAAACAAGTTAATACATAAATGTACATTTACTGCGGCGGGGGATATGGAAATTTATACCAGTATGGGATGTTTGTGTTGTACATAGGGTACCCATCTTGTGCGTTGAATGGTGGTGGCTATGCATATGGGTTGAATGGGTATGCACCTTGCACATTGAATGTGTACGCACCTTGCACATTGAATGGGGATGCACCTTGTGCGGAGACCCCTGTTGTGTGTGCGCCTTACACGTTAGATGATGTTGGATCATCATTATTATCGTCTGACATCGTGGCATGCACATCGCTCGGTAATTCTGGAAATGTCTATTTGTAATGTCCAGTGTTCTTACAATGGCCACATCAACGGGTGGTTGGTCGTGCTTTACTAGAGCTAGCACATTGGCTGCCCTTCACCTTCACGATTACCGGGTCTTCAACGGGGCCTTTTTTAATCTCTACACCATCCTCGTGTACACACCTTGGCTGCTCTTTTAATCTCTACACCATATATAACAAGTGTTTAGGGTCTGCCAATGTCGTTTGGGCCCTAAACGCCGTATATAACAGGCGTTTAGGCACGGCCGTCAGGCGTTTGGGTGTTTAGGCGTTTGGGCGCAACCATCAGGCCCCAAACGCCATTCACGATTAGCGAATCGCCAGTCATGAATATCATTTGGGGACTGCTGATAGCATTTGGTCCCTAAACGTCATTGTAACAGACGTTTGGTCAGTGTCCTAGCGACATGGTCCAAACACCTTTGTGTCAAGATTTGGTTCTGATACTCCATATTATGCATAAAAAAACCAGGTTGAAAAATTATTTATAGTTTGGGACCAATAAAATGTTTGGATAGATTGACAGTTTGTACGCGCGAGACGAGCCATAACATAAGAAGCTAATCTACTCTTTGTAGAATCCAATTGGATAGATTGACAGTTAGTAAATGTTATCCTTAGACTCCAGTTTCAAATTTTAACCAACGATTCGACAGAACCTCCCCATAAATATTAGTTCACCCATAATATTAATTACAAATTTATATCCATAATATGTCAAACGTCTGTCATGCAATGTCATGCAACTTTGACAAATTTATAATCCAAAAATAAACTTAGAATCCAAACCAAACAAACTCAGAATCTAAAAAAACATAAAATACAAACATAGAATCTAGCATATTTATATCCATAAAAAGTTGATATCAACTTTGACAAAACATCATGGTGCAACTTTTCTCTTTTTCTACAAAGCCTTGTACGTCCTTCATATTCTCGTTCCGATTCAATATCCTCATTGGTGTCATCATCTGGTCGTCTTCATCATTATTAACTGAATCTTCACCATGGTCATCATCTTCATCAACTTCATCATCCTCACTCTCATGCCTGCATGCTTGAGTTTCATACATGTGCAGGCGTCTTTGCAACTTTGCCTACAAGTGTACATATTCAGTATATTTTGATTTCAAACTACAAAATAAATAGGGAAAGATCGTAAGCTTACAATTTTCTTATCCCTTTTTTCATTCATGCTTTGGCCTTTATCATCACCTTCATCATCGCCTCACGTGCGCTCAACATTTTCTCGAATAACAGCTTGTTGAAACCGTCAATCATGCGCATCATGCCTGCCATGCACGTCGTCGGTGCGTGCATTATCCGAATTGCACGTTAATATGATATTGAATGACTAAATAATAAATATTAACTCATATCTCACATAATCGACTTCAAATGATGGAAGACCCTAGACTGGAACATCATTTGGAATGTCGACCAACTCACTAGCACCATCTGGCAGTGGTAACTGAATCTGCCACGATGGTAGTGGGATGTCAACTACTCGTATATCATCAACGATCGCTCTAGCCGACCCTGATGCTCTTGGTAGTGCCGTGACTATTGTGGTTGTTGGTGCTGCTGCCTATACATAGTAGATTACAAAATTACATTGTATAACAAGATGAGTAATCTCCTATATTTCAAAACCACTTAGAGATGTTTAGCACCTGCGAAGATGAAGATGCCCCATCATAGTTGTAAGACAACCACTTTTTATAGAATTCATCATATGTATCTTTGCTATCTCCATCTATATCATGGATAAAGTGTGTCCCTCTAAAACCTCCAAGACCACCAGATAGATCCTCTTTGATGAATGGTTGATCACATAGCATTGAATTTGGGGGTCTGTATGGGATATATGGCGCCTCGGTTCCCAAACACTGTCTTGAGACGCGCTCACCAAAGTACCATGCTCTTCCAGTAAGTCCTTACAGCAAGATTCTCATGGTGATAGGATTATACCCGTCGATGCAATAGCCAGGCAAGTATGTACGTTCTCCCCAAGGGTACCAACTAATCTGCAAGTTCAAAAACAAATAGTTTATTAGTAAAACAATATGCATACTCGGGGGGGGGGGGGGGGCATTTAAGAATTGATATAATAAAACATGTACTTTATTGGGCCTCACATATCGAAGGTTAACACAAAATTCGTTGAGGCAGTGACCAACATCCCTTGCTCCCGACTCAATGTTTATCCAACGTGCCGCTCTCGGGAACGTGTCTGGACCACCCAATGGTCTGCTCAGTGCCAAACACATATTGTACTCACAAGCACATACCTCTCATGCTCTCTAAAAACCCCATGTCCCTACACTTTTGCCTCGACATATAAAGTCCATATTGCAATACAATACGGACAACGCTGAACCACCCCAATTATACTCCCGTATCTCATCTATTTTCTTTAGGCTCGGAAGGAAGTACAAATAAACTTTATTGCTCTTCTCACAAAAAAAAATTGTACTACCCAAGAGCACCAGCAAAAAGACTTTGTTGGGCCCCACATATCGAAGTTTAACACAAAATTCGTTAAGGCAATGACCAACATCCCTTGCTCCCGACTCAATGTTTATCCAACGTGCTGCTCTCGGGAACGTGTCTGGACCACCCAATGGTCTGCTCAGTGCCAAACACAGAAAGTACTTACAAGCCCATACCTCTCATGCTCTCTAAAAACCCCATGTCCCTACACTTTTACCTCAACATATAGAGTCCATATTGCAATACAATACGGACAATGCCGAACCACCCCAATTATACTCCCGTATTTCATCTATTTTCTTTAGGCTCGGGAGGAAGTACAAATAAACTTAATTGCTCTTATCGTAAAAAAATGTACTACCCAAGAGCACCAGCAAAAAGACTTTGGTCAAAATTTCCTCCTGCTTAGGAGTAGTGCACTCGTACCTAGAATAATTATCATATATCCATTGATAACTAACTTTTTTTCTCCAACCTCCGACAACGGTTTGCCAACTAGCTTTTGATAAGCCTTCTTGTTCTTGTAGAGTTCCAAAGCATAGTCTAGTTGACGACCATCGACTTTCAGGCTAGTTATCACAGCAAAGTCCAATGGGGTCATTGTCATTTCACCCACTTAACTTATATGAAAGGTGTGGGTTGTATCCACCATTTCTCAGTCAAACTTTTCAATGGATATAAAATACTTATAAAATACCTAAACCCGGAGGCATCGACATTCCTTTTCACTTTTTCAGGAAGGATACTGTGGCATCGAGCTACTAGTGTAGTATTCCCAAAACAACGAATACCAAGATCAAAGAAATCAGCCTAAGAACCAAAATTTAAGTATGACTCAGTGAAAAAGGTGTACAAAGAAAAATGTACTATAATCTCTATTGTGACATTTCGTCGAACATTTTACGGGCAATAAACCTACACTATAATTTTTCATCCAAAACATATATCGCTACCAATAATCATACATTTCTATAAGCATCACCTAAAAAACACCATGTTTTCAAACTGATTCAAGTATATATTTGGTGTTTTTACAATATAATACATAGCAACCAAATTTTTTTTTAAAGAAACTTACATTTTATCCTTGGATGGGATATAGCATTTCATTGAACATGTTACAGGCATTCATATAAATATATTATAAACCTCAATATGAAATTTTATCAAACACCTTACGGACAATTAAAAAAATACATCATATAATTCATTATGACATGTCATCGAACACTATACGCGTACTCATGAAAATACTATAATTTTCTATCCAAGACATATATTTCTACCAACAACCAAACATTTCTATAATAATCACATAAAAACACCCAATTTGCTGAACGAATCAAGTATATATTAGGTGTTTTAACAATATAACACATAAAATTCAAATTATTCAAAGAAAAACCTACATCTTGTTTGCTTGGGTGATATATATACTCCGTTGGAGCAATTTGAAGAATAGGGCTACTAAGATTTCAATTCTTTGGATCAAATCTTTTCACCCTATAACCAGTGGCATCGTATGGCCCTTTCGAGACGCTCGAACTTGAATTTGGTTGCGTCGTTAGACTCAATGTTCCCTTTCTAACTTTATGTTTTCCTCTAGCCATTATTGGTGAAAAATACAATATTAGAAGGATATGGGGTTTGGGGTCACGGGTTGGATGGATTTGGCTCAGATTTGGCACGGGTTTTGACTCGTATGTTGCAAGGGATGTGTTCAATGTGAGATTGCGGGTTTGACTCGTGTGTTGCAACGGATTTGGCGAGATTTTGATGGATTTTAGGTTATGAAGAGAGAGATGAAGATGAAGAAGAAGGAGAATAGGGTTTGAGTGAAGAGAAATGAAGTGTTGAGAGAGGGGGGGAAGGGTGGGTATCGATTTTCTAAGAATAAGGGGGAAGGGGTTTTTAATGTTGGGTTAATTTTTATAAAAAATAAGGTTAGATTTTAAAATTAATTTTATAGGGATCAATTAATTAAAACATAAAAGATTACTTTCAAAAATTATGAGGTTATTATTATAAAACAAAAAGGTTAAATTTCAAATTTTAGTATTTAATTTTAAACTTTTTAGCGGATATACTCGATTTAATAGTAGAATCCGACCTTAGTGTTTTACATGTTCATCAAACTGATAAATAGAATTTACCAACCATCATAAAATCATAAAAATAATTATATTTGGTGAAAACTCGTGTCGTTTGATACTTGTCACAAAAGTACAACAATATTATCAATGACAATAAATTCTTTAGGGTTCACCAAAATTTAAAAAAAAAATTGTGAACCCGAGCACGTAATTGGTGAAACCCAATACGTATTTAGTGAACCCCTCCAAGAATTATTATTTTGTACGCATTTAGTGAACCCCACTATGTAATTATTGAACATCACTACATAATTAGAAAACCTCACTACATAATTGGTGAACCCCTCAAGAATTATTCTTTTGTATGTAATTGGTGAATCTCACTATAATTGATGAACCTCACTATGCAATTGATGAACTCCACTACGTAATTGTTGAACCCCTCCAAGAATTATTATTTTGTATGTATTTGGTGAATCCCAGTACGTAATTGGTGAACCCCATTATGTAGTTGGTGAACCCCTCCAAGAATTATTTTTTGTATGTAATTGGTGAACCTCACTACGTAATTGGTGAACCTCAATACGTAATTGGTGAACCCCTCCAAGAATTATTCATTTGTACGTATTTGGTTAACCTCACTACGTAATCGGTGAACCCCACTACGTAATTCGTGAACCTCTCCAAGTAATTCGTGAACCCCTTCAAGAATTATTTTTTTAAACATATTTGGTGAACCCCACTACGTAATTAGTGAACCCCTCAAAAAATTATTCGTGTATGTAATTGGTGAACCTCACTACATAATTGGTGAACCCTTTACATAATTGATGAATCCCTCCAAGAATTATTCTTTTGTATGTATTTGGTGAATCTCACTATGTAATTGCTCAACCCCTCCAAGAATTATTCTTTGATACGTAATTGGTGAACCTTACTACGTAATTGGTGAACATTACTACGTAATTGGTGAACCTTACTATGTAATTGGTGAACCGCACTACGTAATTGGTGAACCCTATTACGTAATTGGTGAACCCCACTATGTATTTGGTGAATCCAAAAAAGTGAAAAAAAACCTACTACCTGTTGGGATTTATGTGACTCATATCACAATAGCCCAGCATCCATGCCGTGAAAAAATTCATGGCATGATAAAGTTTTCCGTAGAAACACTGATTTATATCACCTCCAAGACATGGTGTAAATGTAACCTGTCTATTTTTTGTTTCCACGGTGAGTGAGAGAGAAAAAGAGAGACACGAGAGAGATCCCAATCTGATTTAAGATTTTACTATTCAAGAGCTAAATGGAGATTGCACTTTTCATATCTACCATCTAATTATTATTAGGTTAAAATATAAAATACATCCCTACACTTTGATTAAAATATAAAATGTGCCTTTAAACTTTCTTTTAATATTTTTATATCCTTATCTATAGTTTTAAAAACCTGTAAAAAAATATCATTTCGTTAAATTAAACTATAAAAACTAATAGCAAATTTTTTAATACAAAAATACCCCTCCCTCCTTCCTTTCCATTATCTTCCTTTTCCTTCCCATTAATATAACTTCTGGACTTTTGAAAAGAGACCCATCTTTTCCATACAAAAAAATATTTTTTTTAATAATAACGAGTAAATTGACCCATCTGAACTCCAGATTTACATTACATTCTGAGGTAGAATTTAAATCAACAATTAGATGCAAAATTTTTATTTTTCTAATAATGTTCATCTATATCCATAGAAAACAACCATCTTTGAGCATTCAAAACCGCAAGAGATCCTCTTCTGGTCTTCTCTACAATCTTCATTATCAATTGCTTCTCCATCTCATCACTGTAATCATTATCTTTATCAGCTTCACCAATACTGCCATTCCCTTCTATTTTACCTGTTCTACCAGCAATAAATTCCTTCGATATTCTTTCTTGAACACCTGAGAATGGCTGCTCTTCTTCGGAATCATCCATCTTCATCAACTCTTCAGACGCCTCGTTGTAAGCAACCAGAGCTTCCCCTGATAAATCCATAATCAACGGCTATAGTCAGCTCGGTTGTGATTTTGTTTTCTTCTTCAAAAATCTGGACTGTTTTTCGGAGAAGAAAATTGCAATTTATAGATAGCAGACTCCGTCTAAGGATTCTTGTACTCTGACGTTGTGAATTGAGCATTCTTATGGCTGTTTTGAAGGGCGACTTCAAGCTCTTCCACTAGTGCTTGAAGCCTGGAGTGGATAACTTCACGTAGATGGGAAGGAAGAGGGAGGGAGGGCTATGTTTGTATAAAAAAATTTGTTGTTACTTTTAACCCTTTAACTTAAGGGAATGATGTTTTTTGCAGTTTTCTCAAACTATAGGAGCATAAAAATATGAAAAACGTTTAGAGATATATTTTGTATTTTGGTCAAAGTGTAGGAGTGTATTTTATATTTTAGCCTTATCATTATTATTATTTTTAAATTTAGCTAAAATGCAAAACAAACATTTACACTTTGATCAAAATGTAAACTATACCCATATACATTTTTTCATGTTTTTGTACCTTGTTTTTAGTCTAAACTGTAAGATATACCCTTCTGTTAGAATTTCTGTAAAAAATAACCATAAAAGGCACATCCGTCGCACGCGCCAAACTTCCGTGAACAGTAGGGGTGTTCAAAATTGTCTCAAACTGACCAAACCGAAAATGTCTGGTTCGGTCGGTTCTTTATATATGTTCGGTTTGGTTCGATGTTTTAGCTTAACCGAAGTTTCGGTCCGGTTTAGAATTTTGGCGATTTTCAGATCGAATCGAACTGAAACATTAAATCAATATATATTATTTTTTATATATAATTTCATATAAAACCGAGCTGAACCGAAGCGAACCCAAATAAATTTTTTTATTTTATATATTTTCTTCCAATACTATCATTTAAAAATATTTAAAAAAATATTTTAAATTAATAACACCAAACCGAATAACCGAGCCGAGCCGAACTGAACCATGAACACCCCTAGTTAACAAACGGTTAACGGACGTTAAGTAAAATCAATATCCACCAGGTAGCTCTCCATTAACAGATCTTTCTTACATTGAAAACCTTCACTTGCCCGCCTTCTAATATCATCTGCTCAAGCTTTTCCTCCGCGCTTCCTCCCCTGTTGCAGCAAAACACCTCCTTTTCAACCCCTCTTTGTGAACTTTCAATATCTCTTCTCTCAAGGACTGAAAATCATTCATCATGTCCCTTAGTTTAATTCTCAGCCTATTTGTTACAGAAATTCGGGTCCGATCAACTGAGCTTCCTTCTTTATAAGCTTTTGATACTCTGCGATTGGCTATGTTGGATTGATCAAGTACTCCCAGCTTTGATTTGGTATTTTTCACTTTCCGAATTATAGAGACCATGTCAGAGTTGCTTCTGTCTATTAACCTTGTTAAGGATAAGTCCAGTCATGATAAGAAGAAAACAAGTCAGCATCCTAATCACTCAACTGGCTGAACTAACTGCCAAGTAGGACTGGCAGTTAGTCTTCGGTTGAATTAGTTAGGTAGTTTTGTTTTAACTGATATTGGCTAATAGCAGCTTCTTCCTTCATGTGTTAGCTTGGTAGTTTTCTGATGAAATTGTTGCCTTAGTGGACTTGTCATCTCTCTTTAAAATACAAGTCTTATTGCCTCTCTTGATATGTGAGAGTTTGGTATTTCTTGTGCAAATCTCTCTTCTATCTCTCTTCTCTTACTTTCTTACTAATTCTTCCATGGTATTAGAGCCATACGACTCATATCATGGCAGAGAATTCTATAACCTTGAGTGATAGCAGAAGCAACAATGCTATAAGTCTGAGTGCAGTTTTTCCAAACACGTTCAACAGTGCAGTATCTGCTAATTGGAAAGGAGCAATTACGTATTATGGAAGTCCCAAGTTGTACCAGTCCTGATTGGACATGGTTTTGATGATATAGTGTTTGGTCATGCAACAAAGCCACCAAGAAACTTGGCTAATGGGGAAGCAAATCTAGAGTATCTAACCAGGTTAAAAAAAGATCAAATTTTGCTCGGTTGGTAAAGAGCATCAATGAGTGAGAGAGTTCTAGGAAGTGTCACTCAATACTTCACCTCAGAAGATGTATGGAAATCCTTGGAAAGAAACTTTATCAATCTTTCCAAAGCAAAATTGTTACAGCCTAGGAACACACTTCAAAATGACAAGAAATGAGGAGATTCAATTACTGATTTTTGTGATAGGATGGGAAGAACTTCAGATGGTTTGGTGGTTGCAGGTCAAAATGTTAGTGAACAAGAACTGATTTCATATTTGTTGAATGGTATTGGTCCTGAATTCGATTCAATGTTGGTCAACGTCACTGCAAGAGAAGGAGATTTAAGTCTAGAGGAAGTTCAATCTCTTCTCATGGTACATGAAAGCACGTTGGAGAAGCAACAGCAAGATCAAGTTGCCAACATGAAGCTTAGTGCAAACATTGTTATAAACAGCAATCAGTCAAGTAATAACTTTAAGAAGTTTCAAAATGGATTTCAACAGCAACAATCAAATAAAGGAGGCTACAACAGAGGTCAAAATCAGTCTTAAAGAGGAGGTTTCAATGGAAGAAGAGGTGGTAGAGGTTTTGGTAGAGGAAACAATAGAATTATCTAATAGGTTTGTGCCCAAACCTGGCCATGCAGCATTTGTGTGTTATTACAGGTATGAGAAGAGTAATTTTCAAGGCCAGTGAAATTTTCAACAGCAAAGTAATCCAGTGAACATGGCACCTTCAGCCAACATGGTTTCTACAAGTTCTGGACCCTCAGCTTTTACTATTTCACCTACAACTTATTTAGCTAATTCTAATATTGTCAATGATATGGCATGGTATGAAGATAGTGCATCAACCAAACATGTCACAATAGATCTTGGGAATCTTACCATGGCTCAAGAATATACAGGTAATGAGAAGCTCCTTAACATTTCTCATACAGGCTTTTCCTCACTTCATATCCCTTCAAAAAATATCTCACTTAAACTTGACACAATCTTGAGAGTTCCAGACATTAAAAGAATATGATTTTAGTTTCTAAACTTACTATTCAAGGAATGTGTAAACGGTTATTAATAAGGAAAGAATTTTCATTAAACATAACATTTCTTGAGATATAGACTCTTCGAGATTTATGCAAGCATTTATAACCCTTGTGAATACTTGAATAACCAAGAAATAAACACATATATGTATGAAAATAAAATTTGGGCACATTATAAGGTCTTAAATGAGGGAAACTAGCATAACCAAAGGTCTTCAAATGAGCATAATTAGGAATTTGGTCAAATAAATTTTGATAAGGACTTTGAGACTGTAAAACAGGTATGGGAAGCCTATTAATAATCATAATGAGTCTCTTACATGATTTCCCTTTCATAGTCGACAAGCTAGCCATCAACCTACCAATTGAACCCTTGTCTCAAATTGCTCCAACATCTGCCTCAAAAGTTTCAAATACAACCAAAACCAATATTCAACCATCCTTACACCCAATGACAACCAGATCCAAAAGTAACATATTCAAACCTAAAGCATTGATCGCAACTAAGCACCCTCTGTCCACTACTCATCTTGATGCTGAACGAACCTCCATCAAACAAGCTCTTAGTGAACCTAATTGGTATAATGCTATGGTTGAAGAGTTTTCTGCTTTAATCAAGCATCAAACTTGGGAGCTTGTTCCCTATAAATCTAGTATGACTGTTTTGGGAAACAAATGGGTGTTTAGGCTGAAATTAAATCCAAATGGCAATATACAAAGGTATTGATTTTACGGAAACATTTAGCCCTATCATTAAGCCTACAACAGTCAGGACAGTCCTTCATCTTACTATCAGATTTTGTTGGGAGGTTAGACAACTTGATGTTAATAATGCCTTCCTCAATGGCATTATAACTGAAACCATATACATGACTCAACCATAAGGGTTTGAAGATAGTTACAAGCCTTTCATGAATGCAAGCCCAAAAAGGATTTGTATAGGCTTAAACAAGCCCCTCGAGTTTGGTATGATAGGTTGAAGTCAGTTCTAGTGCAATGGGGCTTCAAGAATGCAAAATCTAACTCTTCATTGTTTATCTATCATAATTCATTTGACATTTTATTCTTACTGGTATATGTTAATGATATGTTGATTATAGGCAACAATTTCAGACTCTTACAAAAGATGGTGACAAATTTGAACAAGATTTTTTTCCTTAAAGGATCTTGGACTTATACATTATTTCTTGGGAGTTGAGGTTTTCAGGAACAAGAATAATTTCTTATTTTCCCAAACCAAGTACATTATAGAGTTACTTGTTAAAGTGAAAATGGAGGGTGCTAAACATGTTCCTTCACTTGGTTTAGTGTCAACAGTTTTAGCTTTGATAGAAGGGGAGCTTTTGAAAGATGTCACCTTGTTCAGAAGTGTCATAGGAGCCCTGCAGTACTTGTCTTTAACTAGGCCTGATATTGCTTTTATGGTAAACAAATTGAGTCATTTTCTTCACAAACCAACTGAAGTACATTGGCAGACTTGCAAGAGATTGTTGACGTATCTGAAAGGCACCATTACAGAAGGTATTCAGCTTAAACCATCTACTTCTTTCACCATTCAAGCTTATTCTGATACATATTGGGTTGGTAATATTGATGATAAACGTTCTACTAGTGCTTATATAATCTACTTGGGAGATAATTTGATCTCTTAGTCCTCCAAGAAGCAAAATGTGGTAGCTCGATCAAGTGTAGAAAGTGAATATAAGTCCATGGCAAATGCTGCAGCATAGATTATTTGGTTTCAAAGTCTTCTTTCTGAGTTGTGTTTTCATCTTACTCAACCTCCTATATTATGGGTTGACAATATCAGTGCTTTAGCCTTGGCTTCTAATCCTTTGCATCATGCAAGAACCTAGCATAATAAGCTTGATCTTCATTTTATTCACGACAGAGTTCATAAAAGGCAAATTGATATTAGGTTTGCACCATCTCTGGATCAACTTGCTGACTTGCATACCACGATTCTTTTCACTCCCATATTTATGTATCTCAAGTCCAAGCTCAAGGTGGTCTCTTCCCCCTTTCACTTGAGGGTGGATGTTAAGGATAGTCCATTCATGATAAGAAGAAAATAAGTCAGCATCCTAGTCACTCAAGTGGCTGAGCTAACTGCCAAGTAGGACTGGAAGTTAGTCTCCAGTTGAATTAGTTAGGCAGTTTTGTTTTAACTTATATTGGTTAATATCAGCTTCTTCCTTCATGTGTTAGCTCGGTATTTTTCTGATGAAATTATTGCGCTAGTGGAGTTGTCATCTCTCTTTAAACTACAAGTCTTCTTGCCTCTCTTGATATATGACAGTTTGCTATTTCTTGTGCAAATCTTTCTTCTATCTTTCTTCTCTTACTTTCTTACTAATTCTTTCAAACCCAGTCAGATCTTCGGCGTTGTAAGTGGATTTTGCTTCTTCTTTGAGATTTTGAAGATTGAAGAAGATATTAGTTATTTCTTCCATGTCTACTTTGATTAAAGCCACCTCTTCAAAGAATTGAGAGATTTTGCTCATCTGCTGGATTGAGTTTTCCCATTTCGATGTCGGGACATGCTTCTAGGTCCTTCATTGCGTGTTTCTTCAGTTCCATATAGCTAAGGAATGATTTGTTCATTAGATCATTTATCTTTGGAACAATTACGAATAATCCACCTGTAGAGATCAATCATTCAACTACTTTTATAAAAGTTTAGAAATTTGATTCAATATAAAATGATAGAAATCAACATCGTTATATGTTTAGATAGTTAAAGATATAAGAAAGTTACTTCTATAACTATTTCGAATTCAACCAAACATGATCACCATAAACTTAGAAAAGATAAAAATGGGTCTTCTAGATTCTAGAATTAAAAGTAAAGGAGATGATGTATGTAAATGGAGGGAAAAATGTAGTTCTTCGCTGGAAAGAAGATGACAAAAAATAGAGTTAACTTTATGTAAGATTTAACCAAAAAAATAGAGTTAACTTTATGTTAGATTTTACAGTTTGGTTAAAATACAATGGTATAAAAATATGAAAAAAAAAGTGAAGGGATATAGTTACATTTTAGCTAAAGTGTACGAGTGTGTTTAGCATTTTACCTTTAAATTTTAAGTTATGCCGCTAATTCCAAGATAATTTCAAATTGTTAGCCATGAGAATGAGATCTTGGAGAGCCATTGAGAACATGTCATGTGTGTGGAGAATGTTGAGATGGAGTGGTGCCATTAGAGCAGTGAGGTGGCATGTTTTAATCACTGTCGGCAGTGGTTGACTTGCTGACATGGCATACTTGCTTCCCCAGAAATCAAGGTCCCACTCCAATGCCGGGATATTATTCCTGGCATTGATGTTGGGATTAATCCTAGCCATAGGATCTGGCCAAGTTAATCTCAACCGTTAGATTAGTTAAATCTTTTGTAACTAGAGGTACAAGTTGCAGGTTGCTTCACCAATTTCTTTTAATAAATTTCATTTTTACCCCAATCTTCCTTGAGAAGCTTCACCAAAGTTTAAGAAAATCTTATTTTCACCCCAATCTTCCTTTGAGAAGATTCATCAATTTTTTTAAAATTATATTTTCACCCCAAGCTTCCTTGAGAAGCTTTATTAAATTTTTAGCAAATCTCATTTCACCCAAACTTCCTTCGAATGGTTTCTCCTAAACCTCATTCTTCCGTTGAACTTCACCAAACTTAGTCTAGGACACGCGATTTTTAGCCCCAAATATTAGGCTCTCTTTGCTTGTCGTCCAACTCTCTATCTGTTCTCTCTCTCTCGTCGACGCTCTTTCTCAGTTGTGCTCTCTCTCTCTCTCTCTGTCTGCTCTCTCTCGTTGGTGCTCTCTCTCTCTCTCTGGCGCTCTCTCAGTCATGCTCTCTTTCTTTATATCTTTCACTCTGAATCATGCTCTCTCTCTCTCTCTTTGTCGTGGTCTCTATCTGTCTACAAGGTAATCGCACTTTGCTTTGCTCTCTCCCTTTTACTTTCATTCTTTTCATTCTTTGTTCTGTACAAGGAATTTTTCTCTGTATAATCATCATCTATGTTATATCTGAGATTTTTTTCTATCTTTATCATTATTTAAGCTATGGACTAGATTGTACTCAGAATCAACCAAACAACTACCAACCAAACAAGGTTTGTTTAGCTTGTCTGGTTGGTAGTTGTAATCTTCTATGTTGTCTATTCTTTGCTTAAGATTGTTTAGCTTATTTTGTTGGTAGTGGAAAAGTTATAGGGTCAGTTTGACATTGCTGGAGCTTTTCTTAAAATTATTGTTAGTTGTGTCCTAGAAATATAGCTGAAGCATAACATAGTTAGCTATTAGTAATTGTGCTTATGAAAAACATCACTTGTAGATTCATATTTAAAATCACTTTCTTCCTCAAAGTGTACATAAATGATGGGCTGGATTGTGTGTGCCCTTGTGCCTGATACTATGTCCTCTGTTTAAATGATATATATTGACTTTTGGTAGAAGATTGGAGTCTGGATCATGCTATTTAATGGATAGATAAATTCTTTTATTTTTGAAAGTTTAAGGTTGCACTAGGTGTGCATGGCGACTAAGTAATGAGGCCAAGTCTTTTGTCTTTCAGTTCTATAGGACCATGGCAAAATGATTCTTGTTTATATAGTGTGTGTCTGTTTTAGTGACTTAAACATATAGATTCATATTTACATTTTAAATTAGTAATTTTTATGACATCAATGTCGAATTGATGAATTCTTTATTTTCTTTTCCAAAATGTAGTTGTGCTCAATAATTTACATAATTATGGATTTGAAATCATTCAGTTGTTTCATGTACAATAGAAGATGATCAGCCTGCTTTATGCTGATTAGATGTGAGTTATTTCTGAGTTAGATTGAAAAAAGATAATGAGCCTGCTTTGTGCGTATTAGATGTGAGTTATTTCTGAGTTATTTTTTGAGTTAGACTGAAAGAGTATGCCTTGTGCTGATCAGTTAGATGTGAGTTATTTACAGGAAAGTTAATTCTTCTCTTTTAGTTTATGATAATGTAATATGCGGCGGATGTATACAAGAGCATAACATTATGAACATCAATTGAATGGTACATAGGACCTTAGCATTCTTACTAGATAATACTCAATCAATTATAAATTAATATCATGAATAATCATGATAATAAGACATTGTCACAGAGCTAAATTTGATTATACTGACATATATTTCAGATAGCTAACATAAATGTGAACGTGAAGAAGGCACCGGGTGGTTTCATTGGCTTCTTGCAAGTAATTAATGAGATCATCAATTTAATGTTACATATTTTCATATCAAATGTTGCAATGTTAATGTAATCATATATTTGTTTTTCCCATGTTTAGAACCATCTTGTTTTTTTAATTTATTATAAAACTATATTTAATACATCAACAATTCAACATGGAAGTGTTATCAGATAAGAAGAATATGAATTGAATTTTTTTATATGCTGATGAGTTTGTTTATTTCATAAAAATTTACATATGAGATTAGTATGTGAAAATGACTAAGTACGTAAAAATAGTCAAATATATGAAAATGACTAAGTATACGAAAATCGTCAAATGTGTGAAAATGACTAAGTATTTAAAAATGATTAAGTGTGAAAGCAATCAAGTATATAAAAATGGTTAAGTGTGTGAAAATGATCAAGTTAATAAAAATGGTTAAGTGTGAAAATAACTAAGTATTTAAAAATAACTAAGTGTGTGAAGATACCTAAGTGTATGGAAATTATTATATGTGTGTAAATGATTAAGTGTATGAAAATGACTATGTGTATGAAATGGTTAAGTATTTGAAAATAACTAAGTGTGTAAAAAGTGTTAAGTGTGTAAAGATGACTAAGTGTATGTAAAAATGTCTAAGTGCATAAAAAGCAAGTTTGTGAAAATGTCAAAGTGTAACAATAGCTTAGTGCATCAAAAGCAAGTTTGTGAAAATGGCCTGGTGTTTGAAAATGACTAAATGTGTGAAAATGTTTAAGTGTGTGAAAATAATAAAATTTGTTAAAATGACTAAGTTTTGAAAATGGCTAATTGCAAGAAAATAGTTAAGTGTGTGAAAATGGTTAAATTGATTAAGTGTAAAAAATTACTAAATATGTATAATGGTTAAATGTTTAAAAATGACTAGGCATACGATTAAGTAACAAAAAAGGTACATAAAAGTGGTAAAGGGCTAAAAATTCTTGGGGTTCTTCAAAATGTAAAATAGAATATTCTTGGGGTTCACCTAAAATGAACCCCCAAAACAAGTACATGAAAATAGAAAAGTGGCAAATGGTTAAAAATTACTAACTGAATGAAAATTATCAAGTGTGTTTGGCTAAAATGTAAAAGTGGGCAAGTGTAGACCCAAATCGAGAATTGAGAATTCAAAGCGTTATCTCAATTGATGAAATGGGAGCATCTCTATAAAGAGTATATATTAATTGAAGAAATGAACTACATTATGTATTTGGTGAACTCCACTACGTATTGAGGGCACAAAGGGAATCTTGAGGGGCTCACCAAAATATTTCACAGACAAACTTAATAATTCTTGGAGGAGTTCACTAAAATATTTCTCGTACAAAATTAATATTTTTTGGAGGGATTCACCAAAATAAGTATATCAAAACAAGCAGGGCCAAACACCATAATGGGGATCTAAACGTCATCACTACATGGCGAGTCACCATTGAAGACTGGCGTTTGGGCCCCAAATACCAGTCATGGCCGGCGATTCACCTACCATAATTGGTGTTTGAGGCCTGCTGGTAGTGTTGAGGCCTTAAACGCCATGGTAATAGGCGTTTGGCTCATGTCCCAGTGACACGGGCCAAACACTTGTGTGTCTGGCATTTGGGACCCAAACGCCACCTACAGGCACCAAACACCAGACATGGCTGGCGATTCGCCTACCATGACTGGCGTTTGGGGCCTGATGGTGCCGTTTGGGCCCCAAACGCCATGATAACAGGCGTTCGGCTTGTGTCCCAGCGACACGAGCCAAACTCATGTGTGTCTGGCGTTTGGTGCCTGCTTATCGCATTTGGGAAAGGCCAGACACATAGGCGTTTGGTCCCACAACTCCCTATTAGATTGGCACGCGTAGGTCAACTCTGGAGAGCGTAACTTTTGACTCAAGTGGAATCACGTGGATCGTAAGATATCAAATCGATGCTTATTTGGAGATCTACATACCTGTTGCCGCTCAGTTTCGGGTCCAAAAACACTGTTTTAAGTACGTTCAAAGGCCCAGAAGTTGTTTCAGTCTTACTTTTAGGTTTTTTCGTAATTCCCATCTCTTTTAATTTTTAGGGTTTCTATATGCTTATAAATTAAAACGTAAATAGGTTGTTTTTAAAATTTTATGGCGTTATAGTTTATAAAATAAAAGGTTAAAAATTCAAATTTCAATATTCAGTTTCAAACTTTTAGTAGATATGTTCGATTTATAGATAGATTCTGATCTTGAGGGTTATACGTGTTTGTCAAACTGATAAATAGGACTTATCGACCATCATAACATCACAACCTATAATTATATATGATAACCAGTCTCGCTCGATACTTGTCACAAAAGCACAACAATATTATCAATAGCAACTTTTAACGAGTTTATGAATAAGCTTTCAATTGTATCGAGAATCCTTGATTAATCTAATTTAATTTCACATAATAAGTAAGTATCACGATGTTTGCATTGAAATAACGAACTTTTTCTCTTTCTATCAATGATTTTTCCAGTATACGGTAAATAATTACAAAAATATCAATTTTAAGGAAATTTGTGAAGAATGGCGGTTAGAGCCATATAAATGGCGATTGGGAGCAAAAATGTGGCGATTGGGAGGGAGGCTGGCGATCGCCTATTTGTACATGACGTTCGGGGATCGAAACAGACGATTAAAGACATAAAACTAGAGCTTGGCTTTGACGATGCGGTTAGCAACTTCAGGATGTCGTTTAGGGGCTAAAAATAGGCGATTCGCCTATTAGGTATAGCGATTAGATTGTACGTATTTGGTGAACCCCTCCCAAAGATTATTATTTTGTACGTAATTGGTGAACCCCTCCAAGAATTATTTTTTTGTGGGTATTTGGTGAATTTCACTACGTAATTGGTGAACTTCACTACGTAATTGATGAATCTTAGTACGTAATTGGCGAACCCCTCCAAGAATTATTCATTTGTACGTATTTGATGAACCCCACTACGTAATTGGTGAACTTCACTACGTATTTGGTGAACCCCAGTACCTAATTGGTGAACCCACCAAGAATTATTCTTTTGTACGCATTTGGTGAACCACGCTACGTAATTAGTGAACCCCACTACGTATGCGGTAAACCTCAGTACATATTTGATGAACCCAAAAAAAATAAAAAACATGCATCATGCTGAACTTTGTGTGGCCCAGATTACTTCAAATGCAATTTAAGAGTCAAAATAGCCCAACATCCATGTCGAGAAAAAAATTTAAAATTGTCCCTGAAATCAAATTATATATATTATTTAACTAGTAAAAAATCTATGACAGCCATTTAAAAATCTGCTGGTAGATGAGTATAGGTGACGTGGCTCTTCAATCATTCTTGATTCACATATCCCTACTTGTTTAATCTTGTTAATATGATAAAGTTTAATGTCAAAGCCTGGAGTGCACCAAGTTCGTTATTTTCCCTCCAAAAACTCAACACATTGTTGCAACCCCAATTGGTTAAATATATCTACCATTCTTTCCCCTCAAAACACAAAGCTACAAAGAAATCAGAAAGAAGAAAAAATATTCAAAATGGAGAGAGAAACAGAGAGCTATCAGAGAGAAGGAGATAGCAGTCATGAGAGGGAAAGAGAATTGGATCATGATGACGATGAATTCTTGAAACCAAATACGTAATTGGCACTTCGGAAGACAGGCAATTATACGCCAATTATGACACATTATGAGCTAGAGTCAATCATGGCCACGCTGGGCTTCGTCGGACACGAACCGGCGATAAGCGAAGGAGAAGGAGCTGAACCTGTTTATTGGAAGGAATACATGCATGCGTCGGTATCAAGCCTTTTGAACCACTACAAAAAACAAGGGTTTTAGCGACCAATATTTTGGTGCTAAAGCTCCAATAATTCATCCCGAAAGATCTAACGCGATAAACTTATGTTCGTTGCGAACTTCAACGCTTTTGCTTCGTCAGCGAAAGTCTTTCATGACGAAATATGAAACTCGTCGCGTTAGCTTTAGCGACAAAAAAATTGGACGTAAAAGGTTTTCGCGACGAAAATAAAAGTTGGTTGCCAAAGGGTTTTCGCGATCAAAATAAAACTGCTCGTCGCAAAAAGCTTTTGTCACCATTTTTTTTGTCGCGAAATGTTTTTGGCGACCAAATTTTACAATAGAAAATGTTGTACTAGCAATTAATATCACATGTAATAGCAATTGGTATCATCAAAATTTTTATCAAACCCGATATTTTTCTAAGAAATACATATATTAATCATTAATGTAGTAGTTCATTACGAAATCTCCGAATCATAATTCATTACAGAATTTGGTTCACAAATGTATCCAAAGAAAAATAAAAACTGACAGTATTTAAAGCTTGATGTTACAACTACAAAGCTTAACAAATATTCTAAATTCAACAATATACCTATTATATTATCTAAAATATTTTTCTTAATATGCATGACTTCCAATTGTGTCTAATTTTCAACTTAGAACAATATGAAAGTTGAAAAAACACACTTTTCTTAGGCCAATTAATACCATCTAAAGGACGCTTTCTTTTATTGTCTAATTTATTTGGGTTTTTACCAAACTTGACAAATTGAATTTGATCTAAATGTCTCAATGTATCTTCTCCTGTCAACTTTCTTGGGCATCATGAAATTCTTGTTTACCGTCATGTAATCTACTCATTTGCCACATATGATCACAAGGCAAATATTGTCAATGTCCCATGTAACATATAAAAAATGGTATAAACGATTTATATAATTATTTTTTTATTTAATTAGAAAATGGTGTAAACAAAAAGACAGATATTTTAATTAATAATTATATAAAAAAAGATAATTGTATTTAATCATCCCACGTTGTAAAATATATATTTTTTTAAATCATAGCAAATTTCTACACGTTTGTTAAAGAGAATTGTATATTAATAAATATTTATTTTTTAAAAGATCAAAACAAAGGGATAATTATCTTTAAAAAATAAAAATATAATTGTATAAAACAAAAATTGAATATCCAACATGAAAACTTTTATTTTATATATTTAACTAACAAAAATGGTAAAAACAGTATATATTAAATTAATTTTTTATTTAATTAAAAAATGGTGTAAACAAAAAGATACATGTTGTTTAATTAATAATTGCATAAACAAAAAGATAATTATATTTAATTATCCCACATTGTTCGGAGAAAATGTTATTTACTCTTATTTTGTAAAAAGAAGAGGAATAATTGTGTGTAATTAGCCAAACCATAATCATTTTTCAGGAAGCAGATATTCAAGAAGAATCAATGTTGCTGGGTTTTATTCTATTGTCTATGAAACCGGCCATCTAATCGCATGATATGGGGCATTATATTCACTACCATTCGATCAGATTTCTGTAGCTGCAATGCTATACTGCCTAAAGCAAGGTTTATGTAGACAGATTTATTCTTGCCTCCGATACTTAAATTGCCAGAATCAAAAAGTTTTGAATATCAATCATATAAAAGACCTTATTCTGTTGTGAAAGTGGACAATCAGTTTTCATGCCTTCCTTATTTTTCTCAATTACTAAGTTAACTATATTATCTTATAATTGCTGAATTAGCTATGACCACCCGATCTCTTCATGCGGTTCTGATCTCCCCTTTCCCATTTTCCCACAGAGATTTTATCACTTCTTCTTAATTGCTTCTCTCCCACGTGACATGATGAATATCTTATACCTTTTCAACAACAAAGAAATCATCAAACCCAATATTAAAAGCCAAATAGTTATCTAAGTGCCAAATTGTCCAGAAAAAAAAGAAGTCAATTGTTCTGCCGGAAAAATCAAATAAAGCACCAAGTTTATATGCTTTCCTTTTAAATCATTTTTCCTTGAATAATTATGAAATCAAAATTTTCATGATCATTTCTAAGATTAGATCTCAACTTGGAATTCATATTGATTAATTAACGTAATTGTACCTTTCCTCCCATCATTGAGACCTCCTCTGTAGATCGAACCAAAACCACTGTGACCAACCACGTTGACTTACTGCAACATGGGAGATCTGAAAATTAGAATCGATAAACCTGACTTTGCGAGCCCTGCCTCTACGATGCAAGAAAGGCTAAGAAGATGATGTGAAGCCCTTGCGTGGATTTGATGTAAATCCCCTGAATGAAGAGCCTTCATTTACGAAGATAATGGAGGCTAGGGTAAAACCGAGATGTGAAAGTGAAGGGTGTAAACCAGAACAACGTCGTTTTGGTGCCAAAATTCATAAGCTGAAGTGACGTCGTTTCGGTATTAGAAAGGAACGTCAACTTTTTGAGACGACAAAATTACTTTTAATCTAAAAAATGTTAGAATTAACAAAAATTGAACTTCAAAATTAAAAATCACCACACAATAAAATTTAAGGATGCATTTTGTGGTTTATCTAAAATCAATCTAAATGGAGATTACATATTCAAAAAATAAATCTTAATTGAGATGAGATGGCATTATCATATTCATATCATATCTTTATCACACTTTGCTTTCCCCTAACAAACTTAAAATGAAGTTTTCAACCCTACATGGCACGTAAACATACATGATAGTAAATGGCTCTTGGATCATTTCTGGTGGACCCCACTAAAGATTATATATGGGTTATTTTGAGCGGGCTGTATGGTACATGGGATCCCAATTTCCTTGATAACTTTTCTTCCATCCGTATCGGCACCCAATTTGCATTTCCAGTTTTAAGACTAGAGCATTTGGAAGAGGAGTTTCAATTTAGGTAACCTAGAGAGGCAGCATCAGAGGAATGGAGAACGAAGGTGAGCCGCCAAAGAAAAATGGGGGTTTTAAGGTGGTGGGATATCTAGTGGGTCTGTTTTTTGCCTTTCTAACACTTTTTATCTCCTTCATTGGCCTCGCTGTGTTTTCAATCTCGTAAGACTTAATTTTATCTATCACTTTTGAATTATTTTACGATTCTCTTTTTTCATTTGGGTTTCAATCTCATCGTCTTGAGTGTCTTTTTTTACAGAGCTTTCGGCTGCTGGATATTCCTCGACTTTCATTTCATGCATGTCATTTTGGAGACTTCTATTGATGCAATGAGATTGCCAAGTTATGTCCTAGATTGGTTCGTCTCCCGAATTCCATATTAGTTTTCATTAGTTTATTATGCCTTTTAATTTAAGAGAGCATTTTATTATGTTGAATAATATGATGAATGTTTGAGGAAGGAGAAATGCAAGTTTTCTGTTTGAGGAAGGAGAACACTTAATTTTTTCTTTTCGCCAACTTATGTCATGAATTGGTTCATCTCCTGAATCCCATATTCATTTTCATTAATTTATTTTGCTTTTTATTTAAGATAACAGTTTATTGTGTTGATAAATTGTCTATGTTAAAGCATTATATTTTCTAATTGATAATGCTTAAAGCCATTGATGAAGATCTTCGACTAGCAAATCAGAATGATTGGAAGTATATCCTTGTTGAGAGTGACTCTAAGAAAGTACTAGATATTTTAATTGATAAAAGCTTCCCCTTCTTGGGTTAGAAGGGATTACAATACTGCCTAAATGCAAGGTTTAGGTAGCTGCAATGCTATACTGCATAAATGCAAGGTTTGATAAATTGTCTATGTTAAAGCATTATATTTTCTAATTGATAATGGTTAAAGCCATTGATGAAGGTCTTCGACTAGAACATCAGAATGATTGAAAGTATATTCTTGTTGAGAGTGACTCTAAGAAAGCACTAGATATTTTAATTGATAAAAACTTCCCCTCCTTACATTTCTTTTTTAGTTGCTAGAGATTAAACACTTCTCTTTTGGTGATTTTAAGCCTCAATCATGTACTCTTTTCATCTTAATAATATCTTTGTTCTAAAAGAAAAAAAAACAACAAGCCTGCATAATTGTTATAAGAACTGAGCTAGAAAAGGATCAATGTCATATCCATGAACTATATTGCATTAGTGAATAATACCTTAGGCACTGGCAAAACATTTCAACTAGATTCTACAACCGCCCCAGAACTTCGTCTTTCCATCACACATCATGGAAAGCCGCTAGCAAGTTTTCTGTCTCTCCATCCAGCTTCCTTTTATTAAAAAGTTGTACTGCTAAAGACAACTCTATTTGTACTAGCACTGGCTGCAAGTTAAATCGAAGTTTATGTATTAGAAAAAAAATATATCTCACGACAAGAAAAAGGTTCAATATTGCAAGTTATTTTGATCTTTAGTGTTTATAATTTGCCGAAACCAACGTAGTTACTGTTTTTGTTCAGCAACTGGAGTTGTGCTACTATCGGAGAACCTATAGAAGAGGTTTTAAACCGTTGTTATATCGGAAACCGCCTTTATATTGGAGCTGTAAAATGCCGATATAGGGCATCGTTAGAACCGTCATTATAGGTGTAATCTCCATTCTTATCTAATTGATTGTCATATGAGATTCTGAATGTTATATTACCCAATCAGCACATGACATCAAAGTCGATGGAGAAGAAAATAATCAGAAGCAACTCGTTGGGTGATACTATTATATTAATTATTTTATAAATAGTCAATCATCAGCCATAATGTTCATAGAATTAATAATTTAAATTTATGTAAATTTACTGAGATTATATTTACTTAGAATGACCCCGAAAAATATGATTTGTGTAAAATAATTGCTTATTGATATACTATGTACCGTATTTACTATTTGTTTTCAACTCTAAATTTATTGATATACTATGAAGCTTTCCCTCTTGTTTCAATCATGCATTGTACTACTTCTCTCGTTCTTGTTTTTATATAAACATTCTTTCTTGTTCATACCTTTACAATTTGATTCTATTTTTTTAATCTATTAGAAAAAAAGTTAAATTTTTTTCCCATTTCCCGTAGTTGAATCCTGGCCATCCGTTTTAAAAACGGATAGTCATGATTCAACATAACCCTATCTTGTTCACAGAACAGGAGAGGATCCAGACCCTTATATATATAGAGTGGTGAGAAAGTAAACTCTTCAAATTTTTTGGATATATGAATAAGAGGCTTTTCAGGGTATATACCAATCTAGAAACTTATTTCGTAAAATAGCCAAAAAAAATTATATTTAGCATTTTAACCGATCATATAAAAAGTCGACAAAATATTATAGAATTTTACAATTATAATCCTGGATATATAGAGTATTAAAATAATACTTGGCTAAGTATTGAAATTAGATATAATCAATTAAAATAATTGTATAAATATACCAATCTAGAAACTTATTTTGCAAAATAGCCAAAAAATTATAGAGTTTTATAATTATAACCCTAGATATATAGAATACTAAAATAATATTTGTCTAAGTATTGAATTAGATATTATTAATGACACCAATTGTAGAAATATTTTGTAAATACTATGAGCATAGATTAAGTAAAATGATCCTAACCGAAAGACAATTGAAATTTTTAAAAAATAGTTAGATAAGCTTATCTTAGTAAAACAAAATATCTAAATATTTATAGAATTGATAATTTAAATTTATGTAAATTTACTGAGATTATATTTACTTAGAATCACCCCCGAAAAATATGATTTGTGTAAAATAATTGCTTATTGATGTACTATGTACCGTATTTACTATTTGTTTTCAACTCTAAATTTATTCTAATATTAAATTAATTTTTTATAGAGAGAATGGATATTTACGTTTAAATACAAGAGCCTATGGAATAATATGAAAATTCCACTAAACCGCCTAGCTAGTAGCTACTCATTGCTAGTCAAAAACAAATTTTCACCAATTTCGGAACACATCTACAAATTAGGGAGACGGAAATGTAAATGGGAATGAAAGAAAAGAGAAATATTTTGAGAATTATAGTTTGAATACCACCAAAACAGAAATACCCTTCCTTGCTGCAAGTTTATGATTTCTGCAAAACATAAGGCTTACGATCGATATACATTACTACGAATCGATGTTTCTTCAATTTTTTTAAAAGTCAGATTCATTTCNTTTCGTATCCTCCATCTCTTGAAAAATCTCCATCACAACAAAACCAATAATAAGTTATGAAAATTCAAATTATTTTTGAAATAATAATTAGGTGTAAATATATTTTTAGAAAAATGTGTAAATAGCTTGTTATATGATTCCATGTAAATTTGTTCTATTTTCTTATATAGATTTCATTTTCTGTAAATCACAATTATGACATCTAAACATGAGAAGATAAGTTTGATTCTATATAAATCACAATATCCATATGTTTGAAGTTGTATCATATTTTATGTATGTAAATTGTTGTAAATACATTTTTATATGACTATGTAGTTGTATTTGTGTAAAGTAAAGTAAATGTAAACATCTAGCTAATATTAATTATATATGTAAAATGATACATTAACATTAATATATTAATTGTGATTGACTAATAAAGAAACTTATAGATCGTTGGGAGAGATCCATCACGGTACGTTAATTTTTAGACATTTTATCTTCTTAAATTTGTCTAATGTGCTTTTGGTACTGTAACCCTAGCATGGTGCAACCTCTGAGGTTAAGAATCAATTTGCCTAAGATTGTTTTTTGGATGTGGTAATTGGATTCTTGTGGATTTTGATTTAAGCTAAGAAAACAATCACATGTTACACCCAATACCCAATGTTCATATCATGTTTCTTCAAAACTGTAATTTTTTATTGGCAAGTGAATTTAATCTCTAATTTCTAGTGATGGTATTGTCCCTTTTGTGAGAATAATAGTTAAGCAGTAACTTTACATCATCTATAAATAATTTACTTACTTGTAGAAGGGCAAGAAAAATCTTGGTTTGCACATATTTTTCTAGTCTCCTAGGTTGCTGAGATAAGTGGATTTAACATTTTGTGTGGATCATTCGCTCATCCTTCACTGGGAAAATAACCTAAAATCAAATTATGCATTTCTTTTGCCTATCAAGCATAAAACACATATTATGTCTATCATTTCTACTATGTTAAGTAAATTAGTTTTGATGCTCTTGTTGATGTAAAAGGTCTTGGATGAAATTCATCGGCAACAGGGATCACTTGCCAGTTCTCGTAATCCTACTCTGGTTGGTGCTTTAACTTGACTTCAGATATGTGCTTTCAGTGGGAGCTGGGAGGTATTAGTTACCACTTGATAGGTGTCGTTCATAATTATTTGCTTATGTGCTTACGCCCATTTTTGTATTAAACCTGATTTGCTCTTCAACTCTTGATGAAAGCTGGCAAACTACTGCCTGTTCATTAAACAATTTCTAATTATTTTCTTGCACGATTATTTCTTCACTATATGTACAAAATAGTTTTTTTTTGTGTGTGTGTGTGGGGGGGGGGGGGGGNGGGGGGGGGGGGGGGGGGTAAAGGAGGGAACATAAGATATTTCCCTTGACACTTCTTTTGCTACGTTGTTCATGTCTTTTGTTTAAGTAGTCTTCTATATTTACACACATGTGAGTTTGGAAGTTTGATAGGACTATCCATGTTTATTTATTTTATTTTTTTTGGGGGGTGGGGGTACGTTATATGGTTTTCTTTTTGGCTCCATGCTTATTGAACATTTTTTTAAAAAATTGTGTCATGTAATTTTCCACAGGGCTTATTTACCATTGCATCAAGATTCTATATGAGCACCATAATTGTCTACCATTCAACTAAGTTAGATGAACGTTTGAACTTAGTAATCGGGTTATCTTTTTATAATCACTATTTAGATACGACTAGTGGTTGCTCAAGCTCTTACGATAATGCCAATCAGGTCGGGCGAGCCATTTAGGTTTCACATCCATGAGTTCTTAAATGCTTTGGAGCAGGGTGGTGTGCAGTCTCAAATTTCAGAGATGCATCTTAGTAATGGGGAAGATCAAGGAGCCAGTGATACAGGCCTTGGAGTTTTGATAGGTCGCATGATAATGATTCTTGATTAAATTTATAAAGCACAAGATGACTTGATCAAGTTAGATTATTTCTTAAGTTAGATTATTTCTTTTTGTTTCTTTTTCCAAATTCTTATTTTGAAACTCATGACTTCTTTTCTTCTCTTCTCTTCTTCTCTTCTTTTCCTAATTCTTTTTTCTTTTTAAAAAGTCTTACTTCTAAGCCTTATGAAAGGTTCATTTTTAAAAAGTCTTACTTCTAAGCCTTATGAAAGGTTCATTTCTAGATGAGCATAGAAATACAAAATCATGACAATGCTAAAAAAGAATGGACAGATGAAGAGCTCAAGAAACTATACGAGACACAAGAGAGATTGCTAGATCTTTGTTAACTATTTTTTATGTTCCCAGAGTAAAGTATCCACCGCTTGGGCCAATAAGGTAAGCGTTTTTCAGAACGCTTTCCTCGAGTTCATTATAACATTGTCTTGATTGTTGCCAGTCTGCCACTAACTCACTAGACTGTCCTAGGATTCAATTTCATGTTCTTTTCCCCTCTCATTGCCCCCTCCCCCGCCAAAAGAAAACAAATTTCAAATATGCTTTGACAAAGGCTACCATCTTCTCCTTTCATTATGCCATTTCTTATCCTTCTCTTTCGTATCCTCCATCTCTTGGCAAATCTTCATCACAACAAAACCAGTAATAAGTTATGAAAATTCAAATTGTTTTCGAAATAATAATTAGTTGTAAATAGTTAGTTATATGATTCCATGTAAATTTGTTCTATTTTCTTATGTAGATTTCATTTTCTGTAAATCACAATTATGACATGTAAACATGAGAAAATAAGTTTGATTCTCTAAAAATCACCATATCCATATGTTTGAAGTTGTAAAATATTATATGTATGTAAATTGTGGTAAATATATTTTTATATGACTATGTAGTTGTATTTGTGTAAAGTACAGTAAATATAAACATCTAGCTAATATTAACTATATATGTAAAATGATACATTAACATTAATATATTAATTGTGATTGACTAATAAAGAAACGTATAGATCGCCGTAATTAATAAGCCTATGGAATAATATGAAAGTTCCACTAAACCGCATAGCTAGTAGCTACTCATTGCTAGTCAAAAACAAATTTTCACCAATTTCGGAAAATATCTACAAATTAGGGAGATGGAAATATGAATGGGAATGAAAAACATAAGGCTTACGATCGATATTGACATATATACATTACTGCGAATTGATGTTTCTTCAATTTTTTTAAAAGTCAGATTCATTTCACTATAAATATGCATATATGCACAATAAATTAATATAACCAAAATTCAAGCCGGGGGAATTTAAGGGCAAACTAAAATCAATAAGGATAAGAAAATGTATGTAGAATGTCCATAATATCCCAAGTAAAACCCAATTAACCACTGAAGATAAGAACAAACGAACATTAATAAGGAAAGTTTGGAGAAACATCTGTACGTAGTATAACAAGATAATGAAAGATATTTTTTTATATGTTTATAGAGATTGAAAAAATAAAACATGATAAAGAAAGATATTTTCAACTTTGATTTACGTGGGGGTAATTACTTGTTCCTTACTAACTCTGAAAAACTCTATAAATTAAAACCATCTTGAGGACAATAAGGTGTGTGCAAACAAATTAGCAACTAACTTTAGAAGAAACATAATTAGTGTTCTGAGAAAGTATAAAATTCTATGGCTACAATTTTAGACCACTGGGATTTTTCGTGGGTCTTCCCTTTGCCATTCTTGCCATTGGCACATCCATCATTGGCTTTTTCATCTTTGGATGGATGTTCAACGTTGTTTTTTGAGATTATATGAAAATTTGAATATTAGTAATCATTACTTATTCATTTTGTTTTGATTTTCAATCTAATTGTTTAAATCTTTGGCATAGGATTATATTCACTTGTTATTGTTCTCATTATCCGTTCGTGATATGGATGTGGAGTTGTTATTTTGAATTAACTGTGGCGTCAGTGACCGTCTTATTTTAGTTCACCTCTAAAATTCAGTGTTGATTTTTGAATTTCATTTTAGCTCTTTAATTACGTTTAGTTAGATTTTACAATCTGTAAGGTTCATGATTATCATTCAATAATGTCAACGAATTATTATGTAATTTCTTTCTGCAATTTGTAGGATTCTATTTATTCGTTCAACTATTATATTAATTAAGACTCCTTCCTTATATATAACTTTTGTAATTTCTGGCATGTTACCACAATTCAATGAGTAACCCATTCCGACCTGGGATTTAGGTAAATTTACCTTTCCGATTTTTGCAAGCATTGCTTTTATACGAATATAAAATGAGAACCATGAGAATGAGTAGTGTGCCAAATGAGTAAGTTGTGGATGTGAACCCTAGTGGGCAAACGAGGAAAATATGACTTTCTTGTCCAATAAAGTACTGTCTATTATTTATTCTCTTTGTCGTAATTAATTTAAATTAAAAAAATATCAAAACCACTCCACAAAATCCCAAACCAACTAAATCCACTTCCCCTATCTATGGAGAAATGGATAAGGAGTAGTTGTAGAATATTATTTATCTTTAAAAATGACCAATCATCACCTACAATATTAGAATATTAATTTCACTCTAATAAAGATTACATTGTCAGGTTTATTTCATTCATGTAGAATCGAATTCCGTGTAAAGATATTATTATATTTATTTATTATTATTTTAGAATCTCATTTCAATTAGGTCTCGTAACTTTGAGTAGAATAATTCTTTTGATTTCATTAAAAGGGATTCCTAATCAAAAATTGATAATGAAATTCCACATTTCTCATTCATTAGGAATGAATAGTAAAAATTCTATTTTACCCTCAAAATATTTATCTAACTTGACCAGACCCCAACCCAACTCGACCTGGTCGTCCTGACCCAGCATTGATAATACCTCGACCCAACCCAGACCTAGACCCAAACACTCACGCCAAACCCAAACCCTGAATCCAACCCTGACACCGACCCGACCCCACCCCGACCTTAACCACGACCTTGACCCGAACCCTGACCCAGACCAGACCCATACCTTAACACTGACAACGAACTTGGCCCAACCTTAACCCTGTCCCGAACCTGATCCTGATCCTGACCCTAAACCCCGACCCTGAACCTGATCCCGAACTTGACCCCGACCCCAAACATGAACCCAACCGCAAACCTGACCATGACCCTGACCTCGACCCCGGCGTCGAAAATCAAACCGACCTCAACCACGAACCCAACCCTGACCCCGGCCCCGACTCCGTCTCCGATCCTGACCTCGAACCCGAACCGACCCTAAACCTGAACTCGACCCCGATCCTGAACCTGAATCGACCTAACCTCGACCTTGAACCTGACTCCGATTCGACTCGATCCCTCACTTTTTTTAATTAAATAAAAGAATACTTATTTACTTGAAGGACATTTTAGTAATGTCATATATTTTATTTCGATTCCTTGATTTAGTAAACACATACAATCATTCCCTATTCCCAATAATTTGATTTTTTTAATCTGATTATTAAGGGTCAGTAAACGCATGAATTTGATTTCAAACTTTGATTTCTAGAATTCGATTGGTCATCCGATTCTTATGGAATTCGTTTCCAAATTTCATCTAATTCCAAGTACAAGTAAACACGCCAAAAATGAAAACCTCCAGTACATAGCTTTTCATCTATATATCACAAAATTTCATCCCCTATGATATTTTCTTACTTATACTTTTGACTATTATGAGCAATGTGGGTTCGTTAGAGATTTATAGCTGCATTCAAAGACTCTTCAAGGATCGTTGTATCTTAGAAGTAAAACGCCGAATAACTCAAATGCAGTGGGGCGTATCTTTTTTTAGGACAACGCTATGATTAGTTATCTTTATTTATTGTTGATTGATTTGTATATATAACAGTAGATTGCTTTATTTCCTTCTAACAAATTAGAGAAGATACGTTTGGGAATCTCTATTGATTAATTAGATATTAAAAACAAATGTTTGCTGACTAGTTTTAGGGGTGTTCACAGTTCGCTTCGATCAGCCTTTTGGTAAAAAATCAATCTGAACCGAAACTTCGATTCGACAGTAAGATCGAACCGGACCGAACCAGTCATGTCAAAAGAACCGAACCGTGAGTTTCAGTTCCGTTCGGTTCTTCGGTTTGGTTATTAAATAAAAAATAAATTTTAAATGATATTATTGAAAAAAATAATATAAAATTAAAGTTTTGTTTGGATTCAGTTCGGTTTGATATGAAATTATACATAAAAATAAAAAATAATATTAATTTAATGTTTTAGTTTGATTCGGTTTGAAAACCACTAACATTTTGAACCGAACCAAAACTTCAGTTTGATAATTTTTCAAAACCGAACACATATAAAGAACCGACCGAACCGTTCATTTTCGATTCGGTACGATTCGAGATACTTTTGAGCACCCCTAACTAGTTTAGCGACTTCTGTTCTACTTGATAATCATGGCCTTAGCGTGATATATCTAATCACTGCTATTATTTATGGCTGTTGTTTACTTAACAAATAAATATATCTAATTACTGCTATTTTCTTTTATATTGTTAATTAAGCAATTTGTAATTTAAGTTAATTCTTAGTTGTCACCTCATATCGTGGGTTTAGAAATTTAAAAAAAATTGAATTACATTTTGATCTTGTATGAACTAGGAAAAAAATTGAATCATTTTTATTGACCTTTTAAAATATTTAATACATTTAATAGGAGATTATCATGTTCAAAAGTGGTTTACTTAACATCATACAAATAGCAAAATAGAGATATAAGGCCAATATTGAACTCGATAGAATGATTAAGACTTTTTAAGAATTCTTTCCATAGTCAATAATAATAATAATAAATTTTGTATTTCTTATGAACGTGAGATAGTGAATTAAGAATAAAAAATATTAACGGTCTTTTTTTATTCGAGATATAGTATAATAGCGAATATCGATATATATTGACGGTCTTCATTTTTTTATTTTTTGAAGATTATGGTTTTTATTTTGTTTGACAAGAATAAAAATAACATGACATGAGGTAATAATGTAATTATCTAATTCAAGAGAGAGATCGAATAATCATTGGTACTAAAATCTAGTCTACAATTAATTTCAAGATTGAGATGCCGATGCATCTCACTCATTCCAAACGCTTCTCTTGAAAGTAAAACTTCTCAAAATCATGTCCAGATCATTAATCGTTCATATTGTAAATCAAAAAGTTTTCAATGGTTCATTGTGATTTTTTCATATACATTTGTAGAGATGCATCAAGGGTTCATCTTTCCATATTATATGATTATATCATACTCATTTAGAATCTTAATATCCTGAATATCAGTTATACAATTATCATATGTACCCTGATTGATTTTTGTTGAGTTATTTAACTACAATCTTTATTCCATTTTTATTATTATTACGAAGAAATGAACTATTTCATTTTTTAACGTAGATATTCAAATTGTAAATACATATCCAACAAATTATATTCAATCCATGACAGTAATTTACAATCAAGTATTTTATTACGATTGAAGATATGAATTATTTTATTTACGGACGTAGATATTCAATGTTATTCAAATTGCAGAGGGATTTTAAATTTGAAAAATATATTCAAAAAATCAAATTCAATCCATGATAGTTAGTAGGATTATTTGAATTAATATACTCTTTCTAATTTAAATTAAGAAAAAGTACTCCTTTTAGAAAACTAGAAATTTGTACCATAGACACTAAAAATAATAAATCTAAGCAATCTCCTTTTTAATCATTTCACTTCTTTTCTAATGTGATAAAAATCAACTTTGTCGTTTTTGCTTCCATTTCTCACTTCTGCACTCATCTTCAACAATGTTCATTGTTTTACTCCAAAAAAAGTTCTTCTCCAACAAAGGTTATCTTCTTCTTCTTCTTCTTCTTCTTCTTCCTTTTCGTCTTCTTCTTCTTTGGTATAAGACTTCGAGACCCAACTCATTCTTCTTCTTCTTTTTTCTTTAAAGATTATTTCAATGAGAGCCACTCTTGTACTCATTCTTCTCTTCTTCTTTTTTACGTGTAAAATGATTCAAAATAATTACCTAGTTTCTTCCTAGCAGAGTAAAATCAACTACTTGAACCGTTTAAGTAGTTATAAACCGCTATTGGAATCCTTCAAGTAATGAGCTAGTTTTTGCTTTATTGTTAACGTGATAAAATTTAAAATTAACCACTTGAAGAATTCAAGTATTCATAACACACTACTCGAATACTTCAAGTAGTCATATGGTAACTGATCACAGGAGGAAACCTGACAACTTGAAGGGTACAAGTATTAAAAATGACTACTTGAGCTCTACAAGTAGTCACATGCTCACTAAATGTAGAAGAAAACTGACTTCTTGATGAGCTCAAGTAAGAAAAAATGATTACTTGAACCCTTCAAGTAGTCTTTTGCTCACTGACAATAGTAGGAAAAGTTGGCTATTTGAGGGATTCAAGTAGAAACAACAGACTAATTGAGGGATTCAAGTATTAATTTTTTACTATATGAACCATTTAAGTAATTATTTTTACTCTTGAAGTTTATTGTCCAGTAAGTTCGTCACTACTTGAAGGGTTCAAGTAGTAAAAAATTACTACTTGACCCTTCAAGTAGTTATTTTTCTCTTAAAGTTTATTGTCTAGTAAGCTAGTCACTACTTGAACCATTCAAATTGTAAGTTTTTACTACTTGAACCCTTTAAGTAGTTTTTCATCTTAAAGTTTATTATCCAGTAAGCTAGTCATAACTTGAAGGGCTCGCAACTAGTAATTTCTTACTATTTAAACCCCATAAGTAGTAAGTTTTTACTATTTGAACATTTCAAGTAGTTATTTTTTATCCTGAAGATTATTGTCGAGTAAGCTAGTCATTACTTGAAGGCCTCAACTAAAAATTGTTTACTAGTTGAACCCTTCAAGTAACTCTGCAAATAGATTTTTTATCCTAAAATTACAATTATTTAAAAAATTATATCATCCACACAATGAGCAATATAGAAGTGTTTATAATTACTTAAAAGTATAGCATCATTCAATCAACAAACTTAAAATCTAAAGAAGAGTTTATAATTATTTAAAAATACAAACAACAAATTAAAAGTGCTTATAGTTATGCAAGACTTTCAACTGGAGGTCCATAACAAAAAAGTCCACAGTAAACTTTTTACACCATTGTAGAATGAATTTTTGTCCTCTAAAGCCTTGAAAACATCCTTCCATGGAATCTTAGAGCCTAGAATATCGACTTGTAGTTCTCAATGCAAGTAAATGTATTGAGAGGATATTTAAATACAATGTCATCCCTTCGCATAGACAAAAGAAAAAAAAACTGATAAGCTAAATATATCACTCTTCTGTAAGAACAATACAAAAGTGATCTATTTTTTTTTTTCTTAATGGAATTTTGCTCCACCTCCTTTCTTAATTATTCACAACACTTGTCTCATAAAAAGAGTATCAAAGAAAAAGAACAATTTTCAAACAAATTCTCAAGGCCTCCTACACCACTAAGCATACACTATTTATTGACTGTACACAAGTACATTCTCATAAACGCAGATATAGTTCATGTATATGAACAAATTCAATTTCAAATCCTTGCAATTCAGTCTTCATTAACAAGTAATGTTCTCTTGAAGAACCTACAAGAAATGTTGATTTAATTCTATTTTTTTCCCTAACAATTAGCATCATTAATATTTCTGATTCTATCCAGAACGCCTCATTTTTTTTTAGCCCAATATACAGAGTATAAAAAACTTCACTTTGGCAAATTCAAGAGCGATTTGTGAAAAGGTGAATAAAGACATGCATTGACTTATATTAGGTGCACGCAATGTGGCCTCATTAGCAAGATCTCTTATATATGATATGTGTAATATCAACCACTTTTCCTCCATTTTATAAAGTACATGAGAAAATGAAAATATCAGCTTCATATATACGTACACTAGCAAAAATGGCATTAATTGATCAAAAGCTCAGTGGCTCATCGCTTTCCCTACACTGACATAAGTCTATATAATATTTGGCATAAGTCCATATAGTATTTGGCCTAGGCTTTCCCAAATCTTGATATATTGAAAATTAATCGGACGCAACATATATAATATCTCGGGAAGCTCCTCCCTCAAAGTTTGAATCGCATAACCCATATTGACATGATAATTCTTCTTTTCTTCTTCGTCTATACCGAGCTTTAGACCTTCTTTCAACAGAACAAAAAATTACTTGTATCGCATCAATTCTTGATCTAATTCTGGAACTCTAAACTCATAACCTTTAATTCTAGAACAAACCTTAATCTTAATCTTAAACCCAACGTCATTATTGGAATAGATACTAAGACTTTTTACACCTCAGGACTAGGGTTATAGAGGAAGATCTTCGAGACGAAGGAAATATATAGCGAATGGGAAAAAAGGCCATGAGAAGTAAGACACCAAAATGAACAAGATAACTAGAAGAAATTCAGAGCAGAAGATGTCATTTTCTTGGGAAAGTAACGAGCAGAGGAGATGAACAGTTTTCCTGGGTGCTCTGGAAAGGAAAGAAGAAGAAGAAGACACTTGCGGGGACTGTCTCGTACTCTCATCGAAGTAGAAGCAACGAATTTCACCGAGAAGAGAAAATGGTATGAGAATGGAGACGAAGATGACAAAGGAAAAGCAAGAGACGCAGAGGAGAGGAGAAGAGAAGCAATAAGTGATGCAAAGGAGAAGAGAAGTAGGGAATATGCGAGAGCACGTCACCGTTAAATCAATACTCGAGTGTAACTGGCTTGGGAAGAGACAGAACATATGCTTTTAGTTAATTTAGTGGCTAGGATATGTTATTATGTGTTTTCAAAAAATGGTGTCATTTTCTTAAACAAAATTAGAAAGAGTATTATTCCAAATAACCTTAAAATAAAACCTAAGTTTCTAGTAACAAAATGAGAAGTTTGTGAACTCGAAAGTTAGAGATTAAAGAATGTATAAATTTGATGGAAAAGTGCTAGAAAGTAGGGTACATATTGAAGAGATGAGTGAAGAGTAAAAGAGAATGGAGAATACCAATAATCAAGTAAGACGTAATTTGTGACCAAATGTGAATAGAAGCGGTTCTAGCAACCTGGTACAATGGGCCACTCCAGTTACCCCAACCAGCAGGTTGACCCTAGAAGGTATTTGTCAGTCCAAGACCATCCTTAGTATTTAGGGTTGGGCCATGAAAGCTCGATAATTCAGTTCTAGCTATGTTAAATCCCACTGGACTCAAGCCGACCCAATTGGGTTATTGGGCAATGAACTCTTTTGATGAGGCTTAGGCAATTTATGATTGTTATTTTTCATGTTAGTTAGATATTATTGTAAATTTGCGTGAATAATAATTTGCTTAAATGTCCATGTTAAAATTACATTGTGATTTACAATTTGACGTTAATTTTAACTACATTTGATTAGTATTGAATTAAATTAATAATTCTAGACTAAGTTTTGATAAAAATTATTTTGATGAAATTAATAAAATTTATTGTATAATTTCAAATTATGTTACGTTATTCTTATAATTATAATTATACTTAAGTCTCTGATTATACGATGATACCAGAGTAATTGCCATTGTCATCAAAAATTTTGTTGCACTAAAATTAGGATTGTATGTAAATTAAGACTGCATCATAATTTAAGAACTACTCCAAACAAATATGTAAATTTAATTATAAAAGGATTATAACATGATTATGATGAAGAATAATATGAAACAAATTGTGTCTTATTATTTAATATGAAAAACTATTTAATGCTTTGATTAAACTTAATTGAGTGGTATTAATCTCTACAGTTAGAAATTTTCAAGGTGGTGTTTAATTATAAAAGTCTAATAAAACGTAATTCATACAATACAATGGTTCCTTTGAACCACAGTTTTGTAAATACTATTAGGCTAATTTATTTATATCACTTTCCAAATTATTAGAAATTATAACAGGACATTTAGCTAAAAAAGAGACTTTATTTTGAAATATTGTTCACATATTTATTTTTTATCAAAATATGTAAGAGCACTAAATTTAGCACGCTTTATCGTTAACCTAAATCACAATCCATTAGTGGGATGCCGCATGTATGATGACGTGGCAAGAAGATATCCCTAGGCCTATACCACCTGCAGTGCACCTAACTGAGGAAGCAGGAAGAAGGAGATGAATAAGAATCTGTACTCAGAATCTGCTTCCTCTCTCAACTTCCAACAAATTACTTCACTTTACCGATACTAGCCTTAGATCTCTTTGTATTTTCATTTTAGTACCATTTATGTCGTAGTGTATCCTTATCCATATGTTTCGGCTTGCCAAAATGAAAGGAAGAAAACGCCACCTATATTACCCTCTCTCTCTCTGTCGGTGAGCTGCTCCCGGAGTAACCAATTCCCCTAGAGACATCGTTTTCTTCATTAGGAATTCTACGCTACTTACGAATGGAGGGTGCACTGGGTTGCAGTGTGTGGGAATGCGAACGTTTAATATACAGGATCTGAATTTGGATGATTTTTTTATAATGGGTATCGAAGGAGGGGTTGTTTGGTTGTAGGTTTCGATGGTGATATTGTTGGTCGAGTAGTGCATGTTGATTAAGACAGTTCGTGGAAATTTGATCCCAAGCAGGGTAGGTGGCCCAAATGTGGTGGAGTTTTTTTTAACAAATTTAAGACCTAGAAGGAAATCGATGTTTGTGCTTGATTTGACCTGCCGTTTAAATTCCATGCCGAGTATTTTTTGGGACATTTGAGATTCTGAATTTTCCTAAAGATGCAGCAAGATCACTACAAGAAGGTGATATTTTTTCATTTATGTTCTGGGTTTAATTCTTAAATTTAGAGCAATTTCCCCTTCAATAATTCTACTGAATTTGAGAATATACATGAGGAGAAAGTGAATCCTTTAAATAGAGAATGTTTTCTGAACAATATTGTCGATCAAGAAATTTGATAAGAAAAAATTCTCTTTCTCGGTCCCATTTCAGCTGTGTGAAATAGAGTAAATATAAGAGACTTTATAAATAAATAAAGAATGTTACACGGCAGAATTGAGAAGTATTCGTTCTAATCTTGAAATACTAACCTGAGTTAAATGTTAATATTTGTTCGTCTCTTTGCATTGATTATTAGCATAATCATAGTGGACTGTAGATGATGTTGGAAGCATATTAATGATATATCATACGTATTAATGTTTCTTGCCAGTGTATTACTGAAGTGATAATTATCTGTCCTTCCACAGTCAGTGGAGCGAAACTGGTATTGTTTAAGAAACCAACAATGATAGACTTTTATTATTTTTTTGCTCATGTTGATTCAAAATATTTTGTTTGCTGAAAATATATTTCACGTTATTAGAACCTCTAGTGCTTGTGGGTTAACATTATCAAATATTTGGATCTGATGAGGTTTCTATGCAATAGACAAAATTAGACTTCTTCTCAGCATATGGTGATGCAAGTAGATACAAAATTCAGGAAGTTATTGGAAAAGGAAGCTATGGTGTTGTTTGTTCAGCAATCCACACTCATTAAGGAGAGAAAGTGGCTATAAAGAAGATACAAGATATTTTCGAGCATTTATCGGATGTAGCTCGCATCCTTAGGGAATAAAGCTGCTTAGGCTTCTTCGCCATCCAGATATTGTCCAAATCAAGCACATTATGTTACCATCTTCGAAAGGGACTTCAAAGATATTTATGGAGTCGGATTTACATTAAGTCATCAAAGCTAATGATGACCTTACAAGGGAGTACCATTAGTTTTTTCTTTACCAGCTACTCCGCGCATTGAAGTATATCCATACAGGTGATTTTTCTGATTATGAATGGTTTCTAATTGCTTAATGATAAGCATGTTTCTGATTGCTTTTAGATAAACTCGTTCAGACAACTTCACCACACAACAACCAATCTCATCATCCTCTATTCAAAATGACAGTAACGAAGCACCTCCTCCATCACTCAGCCAACTCATTCAGACAACTTCACCATCACAACATCAATCTCATCATCCTCTGCACAAAATAACAATCACGACCTCCTCCATCTCTCATCCAACTCATTCAGACAACTTCATCATCATCACCCTCATCATCATCTGAACAAAAAGACAGCCACGACGCACCTCCTCCATCACCCAGCCAACTCATTCAAACAACTTCACCATCACAACTACATGAACCTCTTAACCTAGTTGGTGTAGTGCAAATACAACAAGTACAACAAATGCAGCGAAGCAGCAACATTGCTTCAGTTGCAGAATAAGCTCATTTTTCATCTTAAGTTTTCACAATATTGAAAGCAACATTTTATTTGATTAAGAGAATGGAAAACTGAGGTTTTTCTGTGCCTATACTTCTGTTATTCCATTATCCTTCATGCCGACAAATTTGTAAATGATGTGTATTTTTCGATAGTTAGTCTTTTCACAGTTGAGTATGGGGATATAATACCAGAAAATAATATTTCCAAAATATTGGTATGTACACTCTATATGATTGGTTTTCTCTCTTATTACTTTGTGGTTGTTAAATATGTTGAACTTGTTAAATATGTTGAACGTGCATTCAGAAAAGTCGATGCCACAATCCTTCAAAAAAAGTCAGTACAGTCTACAGAAAAATTCTTCTCATTTCGGTTAGTACCTTTTATATTGTTGTGGGGTTTGTTGTTGGATCACGACTGTGACTACCGTGGGTTATGGAGATAAATCCTTCAAAACAGAATGAGGTCGAATATTTGTAATATGGTGGACTACGACAAGTGACTTATCAATTGGCATAGTGCCCATTTATTCGCATGCTGACAAACATGAAGACTCTTCTAATAATGTAAGAGAGGATGCAACCAACAACATGATTGATGGAGACATGGAGAGAGAAGCTTCTATTAATGATGAATTAGATGCAGGAGAGGTAGAGAGAGTTAACTTTACTGTATTTTCTCTATGACAAATTTCTTTAAGTGGGTTGTACTTTTTAATTTTCAAGAATGTAGTTTAGCTTTGCTTATTGTTCTATGTTAATCTTTTAATATTTTTTCTACCTATCAGTTTTATTATTCATGAAGATAGACCACAATTTTCAATGTTATTCCACTTTTTTAGTTTAAAGAAAATTAATAATTTACTCTACAGATCATTTAACTTTTCTTCATAAGTAACTAACTAACATAAAATTTGGCCAAAAACACAAATTTAAGATGCATTCCTTTCTGTTCAAAGCACTCAATAATTTATTAAAAAAAATTCTAGACTTTACTGACTTTTTTGTAGGATTGTGGCATGAACTTTCCTTGATGCACGTTCAACGTATATAACAACCACAAAGTAAGAGTGAGAAAACCAATTATATCCAGTATAGATACTAATATTTCGGAAGTATTATTTTCTGGTACTATATCCCCATACCCAACTCTGAAAAGACTAACTACCAAAAAATACACAGTATTTACAAATTTGTGGGAATGATGTTGTTCGGTGAACTTCCTCCACCACTTATAAAGGTAATGGAATAAAAAAAGTATAAGCACGGACAAACCTCAGTTTTCCATTCTCAAGTCAAATGAAATGCTGCTTCGGTATTATGAAAACTTTAGATGAAAAAAGAGTTTGTTTGAAGCAACGACATTTGCTGTTGTTGTTGCATTTGTTGTATGTGTTACATTTGCCACTGTACCAACTAGTTTAAGTGGCTCTTGGGGTTGCGGGTGTGATGGTGAAGTTGTCTGAATGAGTTGGTTGGGTGATGGGAGGTGGTGCGTCGTGACTGTTATTTTGATAGCAATAACTTCATTCACTTAGGTTGCAGCAGCCGCATTAGCTCCGGCTGTTGCGTTAGCTAACACCCCTACATTGGCTTCAACGGCATTCCTAGCTGCGACTCTTGCTTTAACTATTGCTACATTAGCTTATGTTTTTGGAATGAGAGGGTTGTCCAATGTTCAATTTTCCATTTACAAGAGGCTGAGGTGTATCTCAAATCTTTCCTTTAATCTTTCTACCACCTAGTCTGATTTTCAATCCACATCGTGTAAAATCAGAATTGTTCCTATGATTATTTTAGGAAAGTAATATACCCAACTATGAACTACCAAAAAATACACAGCATTTACAAATTTGTAAAAATGATGTTGTTCGGTGAACTCCCCCGCCACATATACAGGCTAATGGAATAACAGAAGTATAGGAACAAACATACCTTAGTTTTCCATTCTCTAGTTATATGAAATGTTGCTTCCAATATTGTGAAAACGTTAGATGAAAAATGAGCTTGTTCTGCAACTGAAGCAGTAACATTTGCTGATGTTGCTGTATTTGCCGTAGGTATTGCATTTTCCCCTGCACTAACTAGGTTAAAAGGCTGTTGGGGTTGGGGTTATGATGGTAAATTTTTCTGAATCAGTTGGCTGGGTGATGGAGGGGGTGCGCTGTGACTGTCATTTTGTGTAGAGGATGATTAGGTTGGTGGTTGTGATAGTGAAGTTGCTGAATGAGTTGGCTGAGTGATGGAGGAGGTGCTTCGTGACTATAATTTTGAGCAGAGGATGATGAAATTGGTGGTTGTGATGGAGTTGTCTGAATGAGTTGGCTGGGTGATGGAGGAGATGCGTCGTGGCTTTCATTCTAGGCTAAGAGTGGTGATTAGGGGAGAGTGGTGGTAGTTCCATTCATGCTGACATTTTGATTTCCAGACATTTGATTTTCTCTATTTTCTGAAACTTGAGGCAGGGTCCATGATGACGACGATACAAATTAGGTTAGAGCTTTGAAACCAAGTCTTAATATGAGAAAGTTCGATGAAAATATTTTCTATATATTATTGTCTTACGATTACTTGAAGAAAGCTCAGGTTAAATACACAATGGAAAGAAGGAGGAGATGATAAATATTTTACACTAGCTACCAGAAAAGGAAAGAATACAATTTTGTTATGGACGTTGCCATGCAGAGAGAAGGCCTGACGTGAGATATGATTAGGGCAATCTATTGCCTCTCAATGATTGGGCGTTGGAGAGCTCCAATGAGCTCTTGCTTGTTAGAGAAATTGTTAGCCATGTAACCATTACCTTGGCAATGGATATATGCCTTTTGGACTCTGAATTGGTAAGTTTGAGTGTTGCTTAGCTGACACCTCATCCTCATTGGCATCGTTTGATTGGGCCAAGTGTGCACTGGGTTTAACAAAGTGGTGTGGTATTGCTGGACAAAATTGCAGAACTAGTAGTAGTGGGAGAGGAGGCGGATGAAGGAGAGGAATAACACTAGCATCACTACAAGAAAGAGAATATTAAGCAAAAACCCAAATTTGCCTTCAACAGAAGATAAAATCAATAACTCTCTCTCCCTTGAGTTTAGCAAATGATACACCTTAAATTGATTTTAGCAACTGAGAAAATAGAGAATATGGATTCAGCAACAACTTCCATACTTGTTTAGCCAAAAGCGCTTGATTGAGGAGCTCGAGATACTTGAACCCCAAGCCACCCTAGGCTTGTGACCTAAGGGTCACAATCATGCTAGTGAATTTTTTGGTTATGATCCGAGGACCCCACTAGAACATAGTCATTGCGGCACTTAAATGCTTGCATAAAAAAGATGGAAGTTTAAAAATATTCTTAGACTTTGTAGGAATAGACTGGATTGCCGTTTTAATCAAATCTCCTTTCCCCCAGCTGCGAAGCCTCCAAGAATTCATCAAGATCATAGCCTTGGATAGCATCAAATAAAACAACTGCCTCTTACCGTACTCCTCCCATGACAAAGGGTAAACCAAGGTACTTTCCATGACAAGGGGCAATGATCACCCCCAACTTGGGAGCTACCTCACTCTTTGTCCTAAGAGAGGTGTTTGGGGAGAAGACAGTCACAGATTTTTCATACTTTACAAGCTGACTCGGCTCACGAATGCTCCAATAAGGCCAACTTAAAAAATAAGTTATTATCCTTACCAGCTCTACAAAAAAATCATATTATCATCTGCAAAGAAAAGGTAGGAAATTCGGACCATTCCTGTATATCTTGGGCATTTTAGCAACCATGAATTCTTATCTTCATTAATGTCCGAAGAAACGCCTTCGGCCACTATAACGAAACGTACGAGGACAACGGTCAATTTAGTTAATGTTTAAATTTATGATGGTTCATTTAGTAGTCTAATGAAATTAGAGCAGATTTATTTCATTGAAAGTGAAATAAAAAAATTATAATTAAATATGTTCATTGTTACACACAAAAATGACTATAAACAGAGTAACATGGAAAAGAGAAGTTTCTTCACAATTTTTTTATACTGAAGCTCAAAGCTTCACCGTGAGAATCTTGGTATTATTGTGTCATAATTTGTCTTTGAAATTCATGGTTTTTTCTTCTATTAGCTTTCATTCATGCGCTTTATGTAGCATAATTTGTCTTTTAAATTTTGAGAAGTATTTGTTTTGTTGAATTATAATTAAAGTTTTCTATCACTTGGTTTTGATTCAAATAAACATAAAATGATTAAGGCGAACAATATGTTTTTCTTTCATCAAAACTAAATGTACAGATTGAAAAGTTTCCAAGTGAAAACAATTTTATTTTCGTTATCATCTTCACTTTTAAAATTCATGAAACTGTTCTACCATGAATATCTCTAATACTGCTTATCTTGTATGCTAATTTTCTATCCAAAATATGAATGTGCATATATTATAATGTATTCAACATATATATCAATACTTATATTTACTAGTAAAATAATTGAAAAGATTTTGATTATTAATGATACTTAATCTTATTTTGGAAATGATTATTCATCAAATATCATATAAAACACACACATATTTGGTAAAGTACAAGAAGAAATAAAAGTTTTTTTTTTCATCCACTTAATTTGAAGACATTTTTGTTTACTTTCAAGTTATTAAGTTACTTTCAAGATATTAATATACTAGACCAGTGTATACTATCAAAAGACAATATTTTCGAAAAAAACATATAGCTTTCAGTACACTTTTTTTTATCGAATTCATTTCCAGAGTTTTGTAGTATCCCGCAACAGAAGAATTTTGCTTACATCCTACATCTATACAACTAAGTGTTAGACAACTTAATAAAAGAATAAAACAACAAATAAATGATTGGAAAATTAAAATGAGAAAATACATCTAAAATTTGAGGTGTTTTAATATGACCTCACTAGATAAAATCTTTCTTATAATCAAATAGTTGAAATAAGTAGGTATGAAAATAATGTTTAAGAGTTCTAAAAATCAAAATAAGTTCGGAAAGAAACAAACATATGCTTTGCAAATTAGGAAAAATAGTGTGGTTATTGAAGAATGCTAGAGATTATAAAAGAGTATGTTAGGAAAAATCTATGTTCACCACCAGCTATGTTATGAAAAATTACAATTTAACATGATCTAATTGTTGAATGAACTACAGATTTTTGAGTCACTCAATAAGAGTATGACCAAAGAAGGAAAGACAAATGTTGTCGAGCAAAAATCTTCTTCCATTGTTGTTAACAGTAACAAAAGAAAGAAGATCAATGGTGGGGTTAAAAGTTACTGGAAGAGAAACTGTAACAAGTATCTCTCCGAACCGAAAAAGAAAGGTAAATTTGATTTACTGGTTCTTCAAGCTTGCTTAGTGAAAAAAGATTCATCATCATGGATAGTTGATTTAGGAGCTACTAACTATGTATGTTCTTATTTGCAAGATACTTGACTCATCAAGAGAGTTTGGTGATGGCGAGGTAATAATGAGAGTTAGTAGTGGCGCACTTGTTTTAGTGAAAGCATTGAGAACAACCCATATAAATTCTGAAAATACTTAACTTGTTTTGAACAATATTTATTTTATTCATGGATTTTCTAAACATTTGATTTCTTTATCTTTATTGCATGAACATCATTATTATTTCAAAAAATATATTCAATATTTATCATGCTAAAGTTACGAACGAGCTATATATGTTTAAACCGAATGAACGTGCGTTAAATAATTCTGAATTATTTAAAGTAGGCCTAAAAGTAATAAATAATAAAGAGTTTCCCATGATTATGACAACACGTATCTATGGCACTTTAGGCTAGGACATAATAATCTAGATAGATTAATCATGTTAACAAAACATGATGCTTTGAGAGAACTAAAAATTGTTTGTGAATCTTGCCTAAAATGAAAAATAACCAAGAGATCTTTCAAGGAAATGGCCAAAGAGCTAAGGAATCACTTGAGCTAATACATAGTGATGTCTACGGACCGATCAATATACAAGCTAGAGTTGGATATGAGTATTTCGTCACTTATATTGACTATTATTTTTGATATGGTTATACTTACCTAATGCATAAAAAATATGAAACTTTTGAAAAGTTTAAGAACTTCAACACTGAAACTGAAAAATAATTATGTTTATCATTAAAAGCACTTCGATTAGATCGGAGTAGTGAATACTTGGACGATTTATGTAGTTTTTCCTATATTAAACTCAGTCTATTTTTTCATACACATTAATGATGTAATATTGTCGGAGTCATGTGGATGTCATGGCTACTTTTAATTTTTTTTTTACTTTTCAATCATTTTAACCCATCAATCATCCATACCCTACTATTTCTGCTGTGCTCTATCAATTCTCATTTCAATTTTCACGTAATAATTAATCATCCATACCCTACCATTTCTGCTGTGCTCTATCATTTCTCATTTCAAATTTTCACGTAATAATTAATTACAAAATGCAACTAAAATTTCCCATGTCCACTAAAAAAATAGTACATCAAAATTTCATGTCCAGAACTAAAAAAAGTATTCGTCCACGTAATGGTTTCATTTTCAGTTGAAGCTCCATGTCAAGAACCAAAATTTCATGTTCGAATGTAAAAAAAAAATCAAAATTCCAGGTAAAAATTCTGAAGCTTATCCAGATCTAGCTTCTAACTGCATGTAAAATCTAATACTTACAAATACAACCTTAACTTTATGAGACATTATTTTTTTCTCTTAATGTTCTTATACTGTGGATATATAATTTATAATACTAGTAGAATGCTCATGCTCTGAACGGGATTGATAAAAATTAAAATATAAATAATATACTTAACATCGACATTTATTTGAGCAATACATTACCAACTATTTTATACATACCAACTATAATATGAAGACAAAAAAATTACTAAAACATTTAACAATTTGAATAAACTATTTTCACTCCATTCAACGATAATCTCTAATATATTAAAAGGGACAATCCTTGAGAAATTTTTGTTTATCGATTTTACCTTTTCACTTTAACTATTTATCCTAAATTATCTCTCAACTTGACATGTGTGTCAATACCTAATTAGTTATTAATTTTGAGTTGCCCTTCAGCTTGACACATGCCAAACTCTAATTAATTATTGATTATGAATCATAAACTAAAGAATCATGTCATTTCTATTGCACCTCTTCTAAAAGTCTTGAAATGATGCACTACTTCAATATGACAACATTTAGGTTACATCTATTTAATGTAATTTTACAAATCGAAAACAACATATTATGGATGACAACCGCTAAATACATATGTTGAATACAACTTCGCATATTTGATAGGTTACAAATTTAGTTAATTTATAAATTTTAATTAGTTAATTGTTTTAGAACAAACAACTCCTAAATTAATTCATTTATAAAAATATTTAGCAAAACTAATTAATTTAGAAATTTTATTAATTTATAAATGCTAATTAATTAAGTTTCTTAAGTTACAAATTTTTATAATAATCTTTATGAAGACAATAAAAAACTAATTAAATGTACAATGACATGTGGTAGAATTATAGCTAATAAAACCGACATATGGTGCAATGAGAGACTGCAACAAACATAATATATATATATTATGTTTAATTGTATCTCACAATTAACGACACATTACGATACACAGATAAATTAGTGGCGCTAAATTAGATATGACTTAGTAGAGGCTAGGTTTTGAAGATAAGAAACTATATATATTGCGATAATAAATGGATGGTTCAGTCGGTTCGATGCAGAATAGGCTGATCTTTTGGACTGAATCGAAAGTGTGAGTTTTTCTTAATTCTAGACGAACCACTCAATTATTAATAAAAATCGTTCAAACCGATCAACCTCAGTTCAGTCCTGTATGAGTCACGTGGTCTGGTATGGTTCTAAACACCCCTAGCCACTACCTCATAAAACAAAAAACTTCAAAACCAACTAATTAATTTATATAAAACTCCTTTTTTTACAGAACTCCTATTGTCTAGGAGAAAAGGAACGATGCTAACAAAAATATTTCAAACCAAACCTTAAAAAATGTGGGGATAAAGTAAGAAAAAAAATCCAAAAAACATAAAATGATAGGAATATTAAATAGGAAAACTTTTCCTACGGGAATATTTAAAAATAGAACATTGATAGGAAGAAAGGAATAATTTTACTTATATGCAACATAAATATATATTTACCTTCAATATGTAATTGAAAATTAATTAGAAAAATAATAAAGATTCTCTTTAAAACCGATTTACTTCCCCTAAATAATGGAATATAGATAATATAATAAAAAAAATTCACTTATGTGTAAAACGGACCTTAATTTCAATTTCAAAGTAAAGGTAAATAACTCAAATAAAAAGGGTTCAAATTAACAGATATATTTAGAATTGCAGAATCTTAATTAGCTAAACAATTTGACAAATACCTATAAAGTGGTACAAAAATTGGTGTTTGTTGTAATTCTATTAAGTGTGTGTCCTCTGATGTGTTATTTTGAATTATGCACGGATTATACAAAGAAAGATAACACTTCACAATTACACAACTAGAAAGGAGGCAGCTTAAGCATAAACAATAAATTCAACTTAAAAATAATAAGCTATGCTCTGGAAAGTATAAAAACATACACTACTATCTATCTTAATTTGCTATAGTAATCACATAGAGATAATATAAGATGCTAAGTAAATAAAATATCATAATAACGTAAACACACATACTGCTATCTAAATGTTCCAAGACATAATAATACATTAGTCTAATAAGGTTTGCTGCTGCTTCAGGTCCTTGGCTTAAGTCTACCCTCATTGGCCTGCTTGAAAACCTGAGCTTGAGCTGCAGCAGCTTTGTTAGATCTAAGTGCTGCTATAAAATTCTCCCTTACTTGTTTTGTAGTGAAACGGAACCTGTTGCTCACCATTGAGTTGACAAAAGAAGCAGTCCCTTCTCTATAAAGTGCACCAAACCCATCAGTCCTTGAGTTTGATAGTGCTTGCTGTAAGCTCATATTTGCTCCAAAACCAGGAAAACTTGTTGCCCCAAATGCAATGCCCAATGTACCCCACCATCCCAATAGACCCCATATTACGCCTGGATTACTCCTCCAATAACTGCACTGCAAATAAGACAATAAAAACAATAGGGATCATAGCCATTTTTTAGTTGGGCCAAGCTTGCATTAAAACTCATATAGGAGTATTGCCACTCAAACTTATTTCCTGGAAGGAAAGAACAGTTGGAGTGGGTCAAGCCACTAACATTACTTGTCGTCTGACTTTTTATGACGAAAGATATAGTATTTTTTAGGGTCAATCTAAGTTTGTGTTATGATTCTCTATCTCATCATCTCTCTTTCTCTATACTCCCAGCCTACTTTACTCCCAGTAAGTTTGACGGTAACATTGAGTTTTCCTGTTTTGGATATGTGTGAGAGAGTTGTGAAAAGTTCTTACATGATGGTGCCAGTAAAGGGGGAGTATGGATCATGAAGGAAAGGAGGTATTGTTGGTAAGGTGGGAGGAGTTGGGAAGCCTGGACTGATAATTGGAATGGTTGATGGGCTTCCGTAGATTGGTGATGGAGGGATACCTCCTCCTGAGCCGGCAGAAATTGGAGTAGTGTAGTATGCACCACCTGGTCCTGATGGGGGTGATAAAGTGGGCTCCGGTGGGGGGTTTCCACAGTTCGAAGGGGGTGTTGATGGGGTTGGGTTGTAAGTTCCTCCACCACCAGGAGGAGATGGGGTTCCACCTGTAGCCACCATGTGAAGGTGGGTTCCACGTGGTGCACGTCTGCGAGAACCTACACATTGTAAAGATTGTTGAATATGTGATTTGGTTGAATTGATATAGTAAATAAGATCTAGTAATCAAGTCATCTACAGAGGTGAGTTTCTATGTGTTAAATTTAGGCCTTGCATGATCATTTACCGAGCTGCTTAATTTTTTGGCAGCAGGATTTGAAAGAACGGTTCTAGTCTAGTGCATAAATTGTGTAGTGTGTCCGCGTGTGAGAGAGAGAGAGAGAGAGAGAGAGAGAGAGAGAGGCTGTTGGAGGAGTTCCAGCATTTGGGACTGGAGAGTAATAGGTCTTGTGATCTTCAGCTGTGGTGGACATTACAGGAATCACCAAGTTCTGAGCTATCAAAGTGCAGAGTGAAACAATAACTAAAAGGATTCTCATTGTCTCCATTTCACAGGAAACTTGGAAAGTAAGGAGGAGGAAGAATGATGGGTATGCTCTTAGAGGAGGAGGAAAGTGGTGAATATATATATATATATAGAAGTGTAGACAGAGATGGAAGTAAATATCAGAAGGTGGAAATTGTGGTTAGTTGCTGTCTTGCAGGTGCACTTATTCATATTTTAAACTGCTTTAATTGTTGCTATAACTGGTTCTCTCTCTGCCTCTTCATGCTCATATTCATATAAAAATAAGGTAAATTGTGCCTTAAATCACATAAGAAGCATGGGCATACCCTCCCCTGCTCACCCACACCTACCTAATTTCTTGTAGATTTAGGGAATATAAATACATATTGTAAGACGTAAAGATCAGTTAAGAATCTAAAGCTTTAGTTATGGCTTTCTATTCTATTATAGATCAGTAAGAAAAATCTTGGTTGGATATAAATTATATGGCAACGTTGTGTACATTTTATGGGATGTCTCGGGACCAACCAATTACTTTTGAAAATATATCAACATCTGTGATCTAATTCCTTTTCAGGAGCAACAACGTAGTATGTACCTTTCATTTATTCATTGAAAGGGTCATTATCTGGATAAATAAGTTTAGATGTTCTTCGTTTTTACATGAAAATAGGAACACTGCATTGCTGCAACATAATAAAAGGAAGTACAGAAATGGGTTTCTTTTGTCTTAAAACATTCAAGGAAGTGCAGAAAAGTTGGTAAATTTGCACAAAAATGTTACAGGGAAATTAAGAGAAGAGCAAAAGAGCTGTCAATTTCTAAGGCCTAACTTAATCACTATGAAACACGTCTCTCTTTGACCAATATATCTAGCATCTACAGAGATCTTTTTCAGTTCTAGCTGTGTAATACTAATAACACAGAGAGCATATGCATTTTAGACGTGTAAAAGAACAGCTTGGCAACTCTTCAGTAGCCTTTGAGGTGTCACAGTTATGGGATGCAGGCCAAGGGAACCTTACCAGTAAATTTATGTGTATAGAAGGTGCATGGCCATTAATGGCGGCAGTCCAACATCAACGTTGGCATATTTTAGTATTAAACAACAAGCACAAGTGCCAATTCTTTTTCTTTGAAAATTTACAAGCATGTTAATTGTCTAATGATTTATATCTGTTATCTAGCTTTAGAATAACTCTACATGTGGATGAAGCATTGTCCGCCGTTCTAACGGAAGGAAGAGGACTGAAACTAGCTATACAAAGAAACGGTATTTCAACTATATGTATACTAGCAGTAATATAATCCAATTATAAGCATCCCAGTCTTTTTTTGAAAGATTTATTAACGTAGAGATTTCAGAATAAGAACTTGGTTAAAGAAAGGTACAATCTAATGGAGCAGATAAATACTTAGAAAAGAGAGGTACAGCCTTCTTTTGACAGGTAAACTTCTCTCACTGCTTTCATTGCCGTCTCCTGATTTGTTAGACTCAACTTCATGATCCAATCTTCTTCCTTTTCACCTTGGCAGATAATTCCTCTGTACTATGTTTGAACCACTTTTACTCTTCAACATCAATCGTTTCTCTCCATTCAACTAACTCACAACTCCTTTTGTCACTTTTTGCACCTTCTCTTCTTACTCCTCAATTCGCCAATACACATTTCATCATTCTCACTCGCCAATTCATTTTCATCTAATGCATCGCCACCATTACCATCCATGTACTGAACTTCATTAATCCTACCCTTCTCCATTATTTTAGTATCCTTCTCTTCCTTACTCTCATTTAGCACTACCTTTATCAGCAGTATCATCGATCTTCAACCTTGCAGTACCTGGCACTGCCTGATAAATAGGTAAGGCAATTGACTCCAACAGCTTCAAATGAAATGATCTTACATTCGCCCACTTCTTAGGCACAATCTCTGAAATCCCATCAACAGCTGCACCCACATTCTCCACAATCTCTTGAATTCCCATCGATTCCCTTCCCACCCGCACAACCCTACAAGTTCCCGTGCTCATATGCAACAAAGCTGATCCAAGCACTATCTCAATCTGCTCCTTCCAGTTGTTATGCTTCAAATTCAGTGGTACTGGGATTTTCTTTTTCTTAATAAAAGGCTTCCCCAATGCCTTCGGTAATAGCGGAGACAAACTTATATCAGCAAAAAGCATGTCATATGAATAGCACAGCTTTCGCTTCGCCTCAAACGAACGGTAATCTGATTTGAGCTCCGAAAATTTGATGACTTTCGAAATGGGTATGTTTTCAGATTGGATTTTCTTCTTCGCGGCATCTTTGGTGAGATGGAGTTTGGGTCTGTCATCGATAAAAAGGCAAATCTCTGAGAATTCAGAGTAAATAGGGTGAGGGAGTGGAATATTGTGGGGGTTTGTTTTGCTATTCTTTGCAGGAATTTTCTTTAGGGTTAAGATGAGGTAGATAAAATCTTCTTGGTCTGAAAGTTGGGATTTTTGGGTCTGTGATTTTGAATTCTTCCACTTGAGGAGTGATTCTACAGCTTTCTGCACTGTTATTGGGTTAACTCTTTGGGTTGTGGAAGATGGAGGAACCATATTATTGGTGGAGACCATTCTATGCGTTCATTCTTGTTTGGAAGAGGAGAGAGAATAAAGATAGAGGAATTATAGGGTTTAAAGTGAGAAGAGAGACGGGAAAGGAGATGACAGTAGCACTATTCTCATAAGCTGTCGTAGCGTTTAAGGAAGAAGGAGGGGGGCAGGGGCAGAGCTGAAAGGTTTGGGCCTTTGGGCTGGGTCTCTCAAAGTGAAGGTAGTGTCTCTATGTGCGACTTCTAAACTGCTGGGCTTTCTCATCCATCGTTGACCAGTAATTCTAGCCCGATTAATTACTTGCAGTGAACTACAAGAATGACCCATTTGAGCTAACAAAATGTCTCTTTTTATTTTTAATTATACGAATGGCCGGCTTCTAGTAAAAAAATGAAGAGATGGGTAGTCATTAATTTCTTAATGAAAAATGGCCAAAAAACACGCTACAGTACGTGTGCAGCAACTCCACGCGCTTATTGTAGCATGAGTGACATGGGATTTCCGTTGGAAAAAAAACTATGTGTAAAGCATATAAATTAGATAGGTATGATATCTAATCTCGCCACCATAGTATAGAACAAAAATCTAAAAAGAGTATGGTATCTAATTTAGATACCATAGCGTCTTGCAATTTTAAAAAAAAATGCAAGATTCATCAAGAAATCTAGAAAACTCAAGCGAAAAACCAGAAAAGCCACGCAAAAAAATCAGAAAAATCTTAGATTCAATAAATAATAAAAAAACATTTGATCCAAGAATGAAACAGTAACAACACATTAGATTCTGTACAAACAACTAATTTTAACCATTACAACACATTAATAGTTAGTTTTATATTTTCTTTCAAAAAAACTCAAAGAAGAATGGCGAGGGAAGGAGGGAGATTGTCGACGAACACCACGCAACAAGGATTGAAAATAGGGGCAGAAAGGCGACGAATGACGACGAGCAAGCGGCGGCGAGCATGAAGCGACGGAAACTCTTTCGGGAAGACATGACTATTGTTAAAAACCCTAGAGGCCAAAGCTCTTTGGGGAAGACAATGGCAGAAAGAGATAAATTTTTCGAAGCCAATGCCACTTGTCAAAAAAAAGTTATAACTGAAATATTAAAAAATGAATATTTATGTAGATTTGAGCTCCAAAAGTGATGGATCTTACAATTTTCCCTAATTACTTGACCAAAGTTTTCAGAAATCATAATAAATTGTCTATTTCTATAGGGATAGGTTAATAAATGGCATTAAAAAATAAAAGTAGATAATTAGCCTTTTACAAGGAGGTGATTTGACGGTTTTTTTAATTTATCAAATATGTATTTTATCTTATCCAAAGCTAATTGTTTTCTATTCTTTTTTAAAATGATATATATTAAGCGGTGACAAACTTCCACGTTTTTAGTGATTTTAAGGTAAGTTTTTCAATCTTAATTATTATTATTTTCAAACCGTTGATTTCTATGTCCGCGATATACTAAACTGCTCTTTCATTATTAAATGTCTCCACAATTCTAGAAATTAATGCAAGGATGGAGAATTTATTAGAACAATAATACATTATCAATATAAAAATATATTAACATGCCATATAAATATTAATACGATTTCAATATGATATCAATAAAAAAATTATCATTTAATAAGATATTAATATTCATTACTAACGTTTTCAAATTTTATGTAATGGTATATTAACTTTTATTTGAACTATTATGATAACAATTTGTTAACGCAATTATAATAATTTATTGTCAAGAATGTTACTAACAAAAAAGAATTAACATTTGAACTAACATATGTTAATTTAACATAAATTGATTAACATCTATTGTATTTTTTTTTACATTTACTAACATAATGAGTCATTCAGAAGCATGCTTTTATGAACTAAAAAGAAAATTAGAATGATAAAAACATGAAGATGCAAAAAATTATATGGAGTCAAAATGAATAAATTCATACGTAATTATGAATTTGAATTTACAATACAATTAATTAAACAAACGTCTAAACTAGAACTAATAATTAATTATTATAACAATTCTTAAAATTATGGGATGATTGAATGAGTTACCATATTTAATTTTGATAAATAAACAAATAAATATGATAAAACACATTGGTTAGGAAATTTTAGACAAATCACACAAATTTTAAATTTAAATAAAATTGAAATGGTCATTTATCTGCTACAAACTTTTTAGGCTGAATGATAACTTGCTACTGTGAAAGTGGCTTATACTTATCATTTTTCCCAAATTTTAAGTAATCAAGTTTATGTTTGGGATCATTTAGGGAAATACGTCCTTTTTTAAAAATAAGTAGACTCCATTACGGAACTAGCTCATATAAGAAAATAAGTAAGAGAATAGCTCAAAAGTTAGTAAAATACACAAATGACCGATTTTACTAGAAGTCCAACATGAAAACCTAATAATAATAGTGAACTGTTGAAATTGTCTTTACTAACAAAAGAAAACCATGCCTCCCTCCATCTCATTTTAGCGAAAACCCTAGCCTATATTTTTCTCTCTCGACGACGCGAGAAACCTACATGAGGAAGCCTACAACACGACCACCCTTCGAAATCTCAATCACAAACCTCTATTGCGGCAAATCGACGCAATCTACGTCTAACAACGTAACGGTCAACAAGACTCATGATTGTAAATTAATATTTCAGTTTTCATTTTCTTATATAACAATATATTATGTACTAACTTTTCATCATTGTATCATGTACATTATTTTTATTTTATTTTATTTGAGGATTTATTTCATGAAACTAACTTAATATACCTATATTGCTAGTTAACATTTGTCTCTCTATTTTACTATGTTTTCTAGAGGCAAACCAGAGTATTTTCTATATTATACAGATTTTTCATACCTAAGATTTGCTATGTGGTATATTATTATATATTATGAGTATACGGTTATATACTGCGTAATTATATACTTTATAATCACATACTATTTTGTGTTCTTAAATACAAGATGACTTGTAATATATAGTTTATTTTTATGATGCAGGCGGATGAAGGGAGATATGACAATATTTGCGCCCAAGTTTATTATGTCAATGAGAATGTCTAACTTTAAGTTTATTAGCAATAGTATGGTATCACATACGTGTAGAAATTATAATTCAAGTATCATAAATATCACACATTTTAAGACAAAGTTTTATGTAGTACATATTTATTTATAGGATAAATGTATGCAATTGTAGTACATAATCATATACCCGTCACTTAAGAAATATTTATAAAACATTATACATACCATCATAAAATCAGTATCAGTCCTTAAAATCATTCAATCTATACTTCTATCATAAAAGAATACCATTTATTACAAAATTCATATATATCATCAAAATTTTACTATTCATCATCATATCAACGATATCTATCATAGTTATCATAGCAACTATGAGTACATAAAGTATATCATCACTATATAATAATATACTATGAGTACATATGTACAATAGAAAATTATTATATGATGTATATAATAATATACTATGCGTACATAAATATGTAATATATGCATGTCAATATAAACACTATCTACAATTATATGTCTATAGTATATAGTTATATACTATATGATATTAATTACAAAAAATCTGCATAAAATAGTATACACGAAAAATCTGTAAAAAAATAAAAATTTATACTCTTATCATTGTGTATAACAGAAAATTACAAAAAACATAAATAAAACTTAAAATCCCTAAAATCTAATGTACTTGATTTTGATTGTTGATCAATTTTGAAAGAATCTACTATAGAAAATTGTTCATAAATTCGCCTAAAATATAATGCGAAATCAACATGATATTGTTAGAGAGAGCAACAAATCAACAAAAAAGCCCTGCTATTTTATTCCAGATAAGAAGGAATAAATGAATAGAAGAAGAGTAGAGGTGTCAAACGGGCCGGTACGGCACGACACAACATAGAATATCCATGCACATGTGAGGCCCGTCGGGCCGGCACGACACGGCACAATTGTCAGGCCCGACACGCTTAACATTTTTACAACGCAATTTGACACATGCGCCTTAAGTGTGTCGTGCCTTAAGTGTGTTGTGTAAAATTAAATTTATAAATTATAAATAAGGTGAGATAAAAGTGATTTAATTTAAAAATAAACACTGAATTATACTAAAATAAATAGAATATAGTATAGACAATAAGAACATTAAATTATTTAAAAGGAAGATAAAATTTTATTAATCAAATTAATAATCGTTAAAATTTTTAATACAAGCTTACAAATATTTTGCATCAGTGTAAATTAAGTACATCTCAACTAGGTTGCTACCTACTTAATTTTTCAATCATTTGCAAAGATATTAAAAAAAACATATTTTTAGGTCATACTTTTTCGCTATAGCCCTCTTAACTGGGCCAACGGGTCATGCTAGACACGACATAGTCCATTCGCGTGTCGGGCTAGGCCCGACACAACAACTCAACCGTGTCGGCCTGGCTTAAAATTCTGGGCCGTTATGGGCAAGGGGTTGTGTAACCGGTGAGGACCGACACCCTAACTACCGTCCCGGCACGCCTGTTACACGTGGCGTGTCGCTGTGCCAGCCGACAGCTCGACACTTATTGACGCCTCTAAAAAAGAGGATTAAAAGCTGTAGAAGCGAAAATATAAAAGTCTGAGGCACGATTGAGTTTGACAAAGTAGATTTAAGAAACCTACAAAGAAAGGAAGTTGCGAAAAAGACGTGAAGAAGGAAAAAACTAAAAAGCAATCAATTATAAATAAGGGCATAAAGGTAAAATAATAAAGACAATCTTAACTACCTGATTTTCTCTTCTCCATTTTGGTCATATGTGTAAAATAACAAAAAAAGAGGATATTATACAAAAGTAAAACTTAAACTTAATTAAATCACTAATATTTCCAAATAAAGTAAGGAGAATGGTTGAACAAATTTGTATTTGTATGAATGACTGGTGTTTTGTAACTGTACTTTTTTTAACAAAATTAGAAAATGTTATGCACACGTGTACTATGGTATACAAAAATATATCATGAGTATAAATTTATATATCACAGTATTTTTAATATACCATTAATATATCGTAGTATATTTTGATATATCATAGTATATTATAGTATATATGTAGTGTATTTTTATATACCATCTAGTTCCATACCCCATCCCAGACCCAATCACGTCCCCTCCTTCTTCTTCTTCATCTAACTCACTCGGAAAATTAGAAACTCAAAAATCAAGACCATAAAATCAAGAATTTTTGAATTCTTTCGTTATAGAAGCACGAACTTCGAAGATATGAAGCTCCACTCATCTCCACTACCTTCAAAAAATGGATTCCATCATTTTCCCTCACCAACCAGATCTAAAATTATTTTTAATGACGACTTTGAAACTAAATCCTTGATTCTCCTGCACCACCGCACCATACACGCGACAAAGAAGCCAGAGAGGGGCGCATGACAAAGATGGAAGAAAAAAAAGCAGAGAATGAGGAAGAGATCGTGAGAGAGAAGACAAAGGAAAAGAATAAATAATGCAAATAATAAACTTTTGTGCCATTTTTTTAAAGAGTTAAAATAATTTATTTATAAACCTAATTTTACCTTATGTTAAATCATATATATTTTGATGTTGTTACACTCATTAAGATGGCTCACCTATAAATGAGTGGCACTTTTGGTAATTTAAAACTCTGTCAATTTCTTAACCGTCTAAAATTATTCTGTCTATGAATAAGTGATACATCACTTATTAAATTAAAACATAGTCTAAATCTCTTATCCACCAGTGTAAAATTACTCATTTTTGGCAATCATATGGTACAAGAAAAAATTGTGAATAGAAGTCTTTTTAAGGCAGTGTAAGATTACTCATTTTGGCAACCGAGCAGGTTTGACCCTCGAAACCAACTGAACCGGCCCGGCTCATGAATCCACGTTTTTTGTCTAAAAAATTGAACAATTATGCATGTAGTGAAATTTGAACTCTTGACATCTCCCTTGTAAATCACACTCTTTACCAATAGACCAAGACAACATTTGTTAAATATATTATTTAAAATATATTCTTATTATCTTTTAACACATTTTAACGAAACTTAAAATAATATCCTTTTGATAAACATATTTAATTAAATAAAAATAATATTTTTTCATTTAAATGAATATTTATTCAATGAAAAATTGGATTCATAAAAACTTTAAAAGATATTGGTTTAATATTCCTAATATTTTTTGTTATGTTAATGAACATCAATCATAAATTAGTTATTAATTATTTATTATATTTTTAGATTTTACGTGAATATAAATATCACTAGTTTATGAATTTAATAAATAAAATAATTATTTTATTTATTATTATAAGTTTTTCTATTGAGATTTTAAAGTAATAAAATAAAATAATTATATGAAAGTTCGGACCGTCACGGGCTGGTTCAACGGTTCATTCCGAGTCACCCGAGATTTCTAGCAGTCTGACCTGAAATCAACCCGTAAATCACTTGAAATGTCCCGACCCGGTTGTCACCCCTAGCGTCATATATATACGTTCAAGGTAATGAGAGAATATTAACATTTTATTTTGGGTTTTGTCTTTTTATGACTTTACTATAGAAAGCAACAAAATGAAAATTATTATGAAGAAGAGGTTGCAAGTGTCAAACTCTTTTAGTTATTACCCATATTTAGTTTGTTTTAAATTATTATTTATGGTAATGGTAGCTTTCTAGTTCTCAAAACTCCCGCCTTTCCAACTCTCCAAACGTATAACTTACTGTAGCTTTCTCCTTTCCCTCTCTGACTGTTTCAATTTCAAACGCTCTAACCCCTTATAATGCTTTCTCACTCCTCCTTAACGGTGACACAGAGAGAGAAAGAGATGAGTTTGTGTTTTGTCTATGTGTGTGAGAAGGAGGCGTCCTAAGATCTTTATTCTACCTGCCTTTCACAACAACCAGTCAATCAAGCTGCCATCATGCCTTCAGGTTCAGCTCCAAAGAGAAGAAGATCAAAATCTTCCAAGAAATTTAATAATCCTACAGCTCTTATCTCCCATTCCACCTCTACCATTCAACTCCAAGGTATTTCTTTTATTATTTAATTTATTTTCCTTGTTTTTGTTTAAGAATTTCATCTGTTTCTTAGTTTGACAAACTTGCTTATCTGGGGGTTCCTTTCCTTAACCGCTAAGGAATTTTTCCGTTCTTCTCTTGAGTTGACTTCAAATCTTCCTTATAAGTTTTTATAGTACTTGTTCTCTGACATAAACCGTCCATTTTGATCAATTTCTACAGCTAAGAAAGGGAAACAGAGAGTTTACTCATCTTTAGTATCAGTGAGAGTTCATCAAAGCGTAAGCCAAATGGAGAATTCTTCAAATGGGGAATTAGAGGAGACCCAGAAAATAGAATTCAAGGAAGAAGCCAAGGAAGTGGTTGTTGAGGCTGGATGTGTCGAGGATATTGCTATTGTGGGTATGTATGACTCTACAGGTACACGCCTAGATGACAAAGATTTGAGTTTGAATGATCAAAATAATTCAACCAAAGAGGCAGAAGCAGAACCTGATGAGAAGAGTCCTCAAGTGGTAGATCTGTCTTTGTCTAAGGATCATATTGAAGTTGAAGTCGAAGAGTATTCAGTTGTCACTGATGTTATGGAATTTGCATCAGAAGGAAAAGAAGAGAGAGTTTTTCCATTTCTTATTGAAACTAATGGACTTTCTCCTGTAGAAAGAAACGAGGTATTGATAATAAACGCTGCAGACAAGAACGATGGATCAAAGGGGACAGAGGAATCAAAACTGCTGTCTTTGGATGAAAATAGAGATGCAGATGCTCCTTATGGTGCAGATTTGGAGAGTAAGATTCATCAGCCTGTGAGAGATGTTAATCTGAAGGAAACGAATGAGGAAAACGGGGAGTCTTCAGGCAGTCGTGATGATAAAGCCAATGAAAATCTTGATGATTCAGTGCATCTAGCAAGTGTTAATGGCAGTGGCAACAAGGCAGAAGTACCTGAAAATACAAATAATCCGGTTTGTAGCATGACCTCTGGCAAGATTTAAGTGTATTGAAACCGTTTCTAGAATTTGATTTTTCTTTGATCCATCTGATGTTATTTGTAAGTTTCTATTCCACTGCACAACTCCATTGAAATGACTGCTTTTTCTGAATTCTGTGCTTCAACAGCCTGTTATATCTCTAACCAAAAGGACATCTTGGTTGGGTTGCTGTGGATTTTTCCAAGTTCTTCGTCGATCGGATAGATAATTCAGGTACATCCTCTTTTCCCTCTCTTGCCCTTAATTGTTTTGGCTACTAATTAGGCTTAGTTTGACCTCTGACGAGTTTTCTTTTTACTGTCAAAATTTAAATTAAAGATTCTGAGAGGATCAAACTTAAGTTACCTTTCAAAGTCAGGCTCACAACTGATGATGATACTGTAGTTTAAAGAGCCAATCAGATGGAATAAAGAATCCATCTAATTAGTCCTATGTCCTTTTGAAGAGGAACGATGTTCAGCAAGTGTTAGAACATGAAAAATCAGTATATTATGTATATTCAGAAAGTCAATGGTATGTAGAGAAGAGGCCCTATGAATATGCATACAATAATGTGCAATACAAATTCAAACTTGTTGGTGATTCCCTCTCTACATCTATTCAAATTCAAATTCAAATTTGAGTTTCTTTTCCTACAAATTCTTCTTTCTTAATAGGCGAAAAGACCAGTCAACGTCTTCTTGATTCTAACTCTGTTTTTTTCTCTAACCGTACAGATCATGTTTAGCTGAGGAGCAGCAAACTGCAGTCGACGTTCAAACAATGGAGGCCATAGCATATTGGACATTCCAAGTTACAAAGTTTACAACTAAACACCATATGGAGAAAACTATTATCAGATTGTACTTTTTCAAGTGTTAGATTTACAAAATTGTTTGGCACCTAAGATCGGTTGTGTGACGCATGCATTTCTTGAGTTGGCAGATCAGATTTGGCTACGTGTGTTCATATATCTTTGTATTGAATAGTTCTGAATTACTACCTAGACTTTGTCAAAAACATAAACCAAGCTTTATTGTGCGCATATAACTAAAATGGTTTCTGTCTGCTTCTTCTGCAACATCTGTGCCTGCCCAGAATGGGTAAAGATGGATATTATAGCCATCTCAAAGTCGAAGACACAGTGATATATTTGGAGAGGGATACCAGATTCCTGGGATTTGTGTAGTTTGCTCAGCTGTTCGGAGTCTTAAACCTGAACGGAAATCCATTAACAGGGGCCTTGCAGTCATAGCAATTATAGTAATTCTGATACATAATTATTAAAAACCTTTGGACCTTTGGGTAGATTGACATTCACCATAAAAAGACAGCATCCAAAGAATTAAAAGTGGCAGAGGTGAAGAAAAATACCCAAACAGGAAAGAACATTGCTATGTCTTTCTATTCTGCCAAAAAATTATCATCTCATCAAAATTGGAAGGCAGTTACAATGGTTATACAACACTGGAAAAATCCTGTCTAAGAACAGGAAGTAATAAAGTAATATAAAATGGATTGGTTTTTTCCCAACAAACCAAGTACACTGGCAATCAAAAGAAACAAAAAACACAAGAAAATTAGTGCAACCTGCATTCCTGTCTCAAAGACAGCCAAGCAACATATAATGCCTGACCAAAATGAAACATCTTTGCAGCTTTATAAACCCTAACATCTATTCTTAACTTTCTCACCTTCCTCTCATTGCCATCTCCATAGCACGGTCACTCAATTTCGCCTTGCATGCAAAGTATAGGCGACGACGGCTCCGGCAATTGCTCCCGTGGACCCCAAAATTACAGGCCAATTTAACTTCATCCCCTCCAACTCCTTCTCTGCACCTTCAATGGCTTCCCTAGTTTCATTTGCAGTCCCATTTATCGCCTCAACTGTCTTCTCCTTCAATCCACTAATAGCCTTCTCTGCTTCCTCCAATTTCTTCTGCAATCGAACCATATTTGATTCCATAGTGCTTGCTTTCTCCTTCGACTCCTTCAAGGCTTCCTCCAAATTTAGTTTCTCCTTGATCCATTTCTCTAGCTCTGCACCGTTCTTGACAATCACAGACTCCAAACCCTCAACCTTCTTCTTAAACTCACTCACTTCCCTCTCCTTCTCATCGACTTTCTCCCTCATCTCCTCCTCGATTCTGACTTTCTTGCTCTTCTCCTCTAATTCCTTAGCCTCCAAAACGCCAACTTTCCTTTCCAATTCTCTAACTTTCTTTTCACCCTCCACTTTCATTTTCTTCAATGCCTCTAACTCCCTCTCCAGAACCTCAACCTTCTCTACTTTCTCCCCCAAAACCTTCTTCAATTCCACTACTTCAGCATTTGCTTCATCTCCTTCGCTCATAGTCGATATCAAATCGTGCTGAAGCCTAGAGACCTCAGTCTCAAGATCCACTGCTCTTGCTGCGATTACCTCTAACGCGTTCTTTCCTTCTTCCGTGCGCTCAATTTCCCTCTCCATATCTTCCAGTCTTTCCTTCAAAGCCGTCTCGGCACTCTTCAATCCTTCCATCTCTGCCGTCAAATTCTTTATCCTCTCCTTGATTTCTCCATTCTCGTTCAATAAATCCTGCTTTTCGTGCTCTAAATTATCGATCATATGCTTTAGGTCCGAGACCTTGGCATCATTCTCCCGCTGATCGAGATCGTAGAAGTTCTCCGCTGTCTGATCGTCCTCCAATGTTTTACCATTGGTGTTGTTTTTCTCGTCTGCCATCTATACCTACAAGCTCACACAAACATGCTAAAGATCAAACTTTAAAATAACGAACTTCAAATTCCTGATCAAACGTTCAATTTTCTGCTCCGACGGATAAGGAATGAAAGGAATACATCATCAAAGAGATCAAACACAAAAAGAAAAACAGAATCAAAATTACATACTTTCTTTGCAAAGACACAGAAAAATAAAAATCAGATAAAAAGAGAAAAAAATCCGATAGATGTAGTTCGTTTCAGAATACAGCCGGAGTGTAAATGACAAGGATGATAAACATACAATCAGGAAGGTGAAGCCCGAGAAAATCGAAATTTTCTCGGAAAGTGATATAAGAAGAAAGATCTACCTTTCTAAACCTTTCTGGTGTCTAAGAATTGGGTTAGGGCTTCTGAGATAACTGATACTTTCACAATCTCTTTTTTCCTTTTAGTTTCCGATGAAATTCTCTCCGAGAGAGAGAGGAGGAGTTGATTGATACGAATTTTATATCTCTAGGAAACGGACGGTTGACAATGATCGAAGAGAAAAGACAGTGGAAGTGCGGCACACGTGCTTAAAGTGTGGGACTCACTTTACTTTCTCTGTCTATTTAATTTCTTTTTCTTTTATTTGTTTAATTTAAATTTTCGAAAAGTCTCATTTTCCTTTCGGGCTTTCATGGTCAACTTCTCTTGTACTGCGACAACGACTAGGCCCAAGTACGCCAATAGTGATGAAAGCCCCATCGCAAACCAACGAATTACTGGAGAAGCCTTTACGAGAATGACTTCCGCTCCAGAAAATTACAGAAAAACAAATTTTAGGGGTGAAGTGAAATGATGGTCGTTAAAATTTATTTTTTATAGAAATGATCAAATTTTTCTATAAAATAATAATCACTAAAAATGGAAAAGAAAAACATGGGTAACTTTTTTTTTGCCAAATGAAATATTTATTGATTCAAGAGATTAAGACAATACCACAATGAGTAAGGCAATAAGGGTCGTTGGTATAAGATTGTGAGTAAATGATTTCCGGAATAAGATTGCTGAAATATGATTGTGAGAATGTATATGTCTGAAAAGTTAAGATTACTTTATTTGTTAACACTTGAAAATATTCTGATTTAATGGTAAATGTGTTAGATTACTTTATTTGTATAGATGAAATAGGCAAGTGAATGTTTTAGGCATTATTGTCAAATTTCAATTTTACCCTTACACTAAAAAATATGAATAATAATTATTTCATTTATAATAAGATAACTAACATAAGTAATAACAAAATATAGATTCTACCTATGGATTTTTTTCGTATATACTTATTGATTTTTCGACCAAACCATTATATTATAATGCGACATATAAATTTTCATCAAGTATTCTCCATACAATTGAACCAATACCGTTATAAGTGTATTAATGTGGTATAGAATTTACAATATAAGATAATAATTCTTATAAAAAAACTCATGATTAACTCAATAATCAAGATTATAGTACTGTGGGAGAATATGATGTCTGAAAAATAAAGATTACTTTATGTGGTAACAATTGAGAATGTTATAATATAATAATGAGAATTATTTTATTTATTTTGATTGCATGTTTAAAACAATGTTACATATATAATTGTCAATTTATAATTCTACTGTTTGACCAAAATATATTTATTTTTAGTTAATACATATTTATGGAGGATAGTTTGGTAAGAAGAAAGAAAAAGTAGTGATGCCCGGCATGGAAATAACTCCCAATTTTAGGGGGTTTAAGATACCCTCAAAATGAAGACATCTTCGCATTCCAGTTAATTACATACCCTCAAAATTTTCAAACCAAACAACGTAATCAATTACTTTCTTTTAGTTTCCAGACATATTACCTCATTTCCCCTCATGCCAAATGCAACCTATGGGAAATTTCCAACAATACAAAATTTCTCCGTAAGAGATAACTTGGCTAGACCATGAGCCAACCCATTTAGACCCACCAGCTACAATAACTCCATCTTTTGGATTGTGAAGACTCCAACCTATACCACAATTTGCAGTTTGATTCTCCCATGCAACATCAGAGAATAACAACCAACCAGATAAATTATGGTTAGGTGGATGAAGATTTTGTGCGGATAAATCTCATTGATTACACCCATCTCGATTTTGTGAATTCCCTTACCTGGGCAGACACTGAATATACGCCATCCGCTGGATAAGATAAAATGTGTGAGAAAATGAGTTTATTGCGAGCCTTCCAAATGTACCACAAACCAAATATAAACCAAGAGAGAGCTTCAGGATTGTTACTGAGACTAGTCTCCAAATACCTCTAATAATCTAGAAAGGAAGCACCAATAATGCAAGCTAGATTTAAGATTTAAAGGAGATGCAAACCAGAAAGCTTGAGCGAAAAGACTGAGAAAGAAGAGATGAACACTGTCTTCATCATTAGAGTTGTATACAACACACATAGGATTGATATTCATCCCTCTGCGAATCAGGTTGAGCTTAACCGCGATAAAGTTCTTGATGCACTTTCAAAGAAAAATTTTAAGCTTCGACAACCTCCTCTAAAAAATATCTGAATTGTAGTTACTGAGTGGACCCAAAGCATCATTCCCCATAATCCCATTCATCATCAAAGAAAGAGCAACACCGTAACCAGATTTAGCAGTATACTGACCAGATTTTGTATGGAAAGCAAAACATCTTAACTTCTCTCCCAAATCTACTAAAAGGAACTTTAAAGATAAGATCTGTGTCCTCTCTCCAGAAAATATCATTGATTAGGTTATAGTTCCAGTCAGTATTGTTTGGGAGAGAGATCTTTAACCCAGAAAACATCATCCCTAGTGTGGGTGAATACTTTAAAAGAGATAGGGCTGGGAAGTCAGGGATCATCCCAAATTCTAATTGAGCAGCCATCACCAACAGTCCAATACAAGGCATATTTGAGAACATCGCGACCCTCGAGAATCCTTCTCCAACCCCATGAAGATTTAGTCCCCAACTTGGCATTAAGAAATGAAGAGTTTCTATAGTATTTCACCCCTCAGGACTTAAGCACGGAAGGAATCATGAGAATTGATAATTTTCCAGCCCTGCTTAGCCAAGAGGGCTATATTAAAGCACATCAAATCTGAAAGCCTTGACCACCTTCACTTTTCGGACAAGCTAATTTGTCCCAAGAAGCCCAATGAATGCCATTCTTTTGATTCGAGCACCCCCACCAAAAATCAGCAACATGCTTATATCTTTATAGATAGAGCTCGGGAATTTAAAGCAAGACATTGCTTAGTTTGGGATGGCCAGAACGATCGCCTTAACAAGTATCTCTTTGCCTGCATGAGAAAAAAATGTTCGGACCAACCAAAAACTCTATTAGAAACTCTCTCAACAATCTCAATAAAAATAGTCTTGGCCATACTGAAATCTGACAAAATTCCCAAATATTTTCCAAGAGACTTGCATGGATAAATACCAATCATGCTGGACAGATAATGGCATACATGCAGAGGAGTGTTCCTGTTGAATAAAACAACACTCTTGTCTAAATTTATTTCTTGACTTGCTGCGCCTAAATTGATAAGATCTGCCATACCTTATAGATTTCCTGTTCATTAGCCTTATAATCTTTATAAAATCTGCCATACCTTACGGGTAATTCAACTAAGAAAATAAGGTACCTCACATTTCATCATGCTCAATCTCCGAATCAACTTATAATCTTTATTTATATATTTATAAACTTGCAAACTGTTGTTAAAGAAAACATAATATAAGGAAGTATCAATCATTTTCATACATATATTTCACATCACGAGACAGAGACAGACTAGTAATGAAAATAACATGTACAATTTCTAGTACATATCCTGGTCATACCAAATTGAACAGTGCCAACCTTTCTTTGTACAGTAGTCACAACTCCTACTGCTCTAATCCCACCATATTGATCCTTCGCCTGTAAAATTTTTGCATCAATCGCTATTTGGTCGTTGCGTTCTGACTTGTTCACTCCTACTCGTGTCATAAAAAACGGGTTTAAGTCAATGTTGATAGCTATATCTGCTGCTAATTCAGCTTCCAAGGATCGGCCTCAGTCTTGGTCCCGCTCTGCCTCTGGTTCATATCGTTCTTGATTTCTCTGGTAACTATGTACTGGAAGAGCAGCTTCCGGCAGAAGAACTCCACTTCTAGTTGGGATTCTCAGGTCCTGAGCAGTTTTCATTATACCTCCATTCTCATATGGTAAAACTGGTCCAACCACTCTTCCTGGTTTGGCTGAATGGCAAAACAAATTCAGTTCAAACTTAATTCTTTACAATTTTATATCACCACCGTTTGTAATGGCGTTTATCAGTGACTGAGTGTACTGTACCTAGTGGTATTCTCTGTGGTGCCTGAACCATCCTTGATGGATTCAGCGATTTTACTTCTGCATCCTGCGGTTGTTCTTTCAGAGGTATTGAATGTGAATGTACAGTAGTAGACCTTGGAAGAGATTCATGCTTTCTATCAAGAGGAATAACTGGACCCGTTTTACCACCATTTTCCTCGAGACTAGCTAATGGCTTTCCGAATTGATCAACCACGCTGCACAAAAGTTGAACCCACGTCAGTGGTCTTCTCAAGTTTGCAAACATTCGAGCTTTGTTAGCAGCAATTAAAGAAATTCACATAACCTCAGATAAAGAAAATTGGTCCTCTCAGTTCCATTTAAATAGTCTTTCATAAGCTGAGGATGGTACTCTAGAGTCTCATGGAATATTAGCTCTCTAATGTCTTCCTTTTTTACCCTTCTCATCTCAAACTCAAACTCCATCTTTGTGATCGGTTGGCAGGAAGGTTCCCCCTCTATTTTCGCCAACCCTTTGAAATATGGATTTGCTAGTGCCTGTATAACACCATATTGAAAAACTCAACACCTTTTACTACGTTTAAAGTTAAGGTTTTAACAACAATATCTTAATAATAACATCTCTTAGTTATACCTCTTCGGCAGTTGGCCGATCCTTTGGGTCAAAGGCAAGCAATCTTTCTAATAATGGAAGTGCTCGAGGATAAGCATTTGGAAACTTTTAAGCAAATGGGATCGGTTGTTTATTTCTCATACTGGTTAAGTATCTCCTAGCCTTATCATTCCTCCTCATTTACCTTAGAGATTGTATCCAATGAAGGTGTTCCCAAAAGATCTGTGATCAAATCAAGCTGGTGAACAACATTTTTACCGGGAAAAATTGGCTTTCCCAATAATACTTCTGCAAATATGTAGCCTATACTCTAAATATCAATTGTTGGTGTATACTGTGTCCACATTCCATCATGACTAATGAGTTTAAAACAAGGCTTCAAGTAAAAGTCTTCAGGAAATGAATAAAATCTAAGGAACATCGTCAAACTAAATATTAAAGGGAAAAAACAAGATAGGCATGCATAACTTAGAGTAACATGAACCATATAGATCAGGAGCTCTATACCATCTAGTAGCATCATAATCCTGTGATTATTATGAGATTCCAGTTTATATATACAGTATGAAGGCTGCATTAATAGTTAAAGCAAGAAAAAATATTGTCGAAATACCATACCGTCCAGAATATTGTCAATGGTGTATCATTGAATGCAACTCTTACCAATCCAAAATCACATATTTTGAGTTTGCAATTTGCATTTGCCAATATATTCTTGGGTTCAGATCTAGATGGTAAGCATTTGGTACAACATATAGCTCAGTGTCAGTCAGGTCAGAAGGCTCTCAATATGAAACATGCTTATCAGAAAGCAATTAGAAACCATTCATAATCAGAAAAATCACTTGTATGGATATACTTCAATGCACGGAGTAGCTGGTAAAGAAAAAACTGACGGTGCTCCCTTGTAAGGTCATCATTAGCTTTGATGACTTGATGTAAATCTGACTCCATAAGCTCAAAAATGACATAAATATCTTTGAAGTCCCTTTTCGAAGATGGTAACATAATGTGCTTGATTTCGACAATATCTGGATGGTGAAGGAGCTTAAGCAGCTTTATCTCCCAAAGGATGCGAGCTGTATCCGATAAATGCTCAAAAATATCATGTATCTTCTTTATAGCCACTTTCTCTCCAGTATGAGTGTCGATTGCTGAACAAACAACATCATAACTTCATTTTCCAATAACTTCCTAAATTTTGTATCTACTTGCATCAATATATTCTGAGAAAAAGTCTACTTCTGTCTGTTGCATAGAAAGCTCATCATATCCAAATATTTGATAATGTTAACCCACAAGCACTAGAGGTTCTAATAACGTGAAATATATTTTCAGCAAACCAAATATTTTGAATCAACAGGGGGGAAAAAACAATAAAAGCCTATCATCGTTGGTTTCTTAAACAATCCCACTTTCGCCCCACTGACTGTGGAAGGACAGATAATTATCACTTCAATAATACACTGACAAGAAAACACATTAATACGCAAGATATATCATTAATATACTTCCAACATCATCTACAGTCCACTATGATTATGCTAATAATCAATGCAAAGAGAAGAACAAATATCAAAACTTAACTCAGGTTAGTATTCCAAGATTAGAACGAACACTTCTCAATTCTGTCGTGTAACATTCTTTATTTATTTATAAAATCTCTTATATTTACTCCCTTCCACACAGCTGAAATGGGACCAAGAAAGAGAAATTTCTCTTATCAAATTTCTTGATCGATAATATTGTTCAGAATACATTCTCTATTTAAAAGATTCACTTTCTTCTCATGTATATTCTCAAATTCAGTAGAATTATTGAAGGGGGAATTGCTCTAAATTTAAGAATTAAACCCAGAACAGAAAAGAAAAAAAATCACCTTCTTGCGGTGATCTTGCTGCATCTTTGGGAAAATTCAGAATCTCCAGTGTCCCAAAAAATACTTGGCCTAGAATTTAAAACGCAGTCCAAATCAAGCACAAACACCAATTTCTTCCAGGTCTTAAATTTGTTAAAAAAAAAAAACTCCGCCACATTTGGGTCACCTGCCCTGCTTGGTTACAAATTTCCACGAACTCCGCCTTATTCAACATGCACTACTCGACCAACAATATCACAACCGAAACCTACAACCAAACAACCCCTCCTTCGATACTCATTATAAAAAAATAATCCAAATTCAGATCCTGTATATTAAACGTTCACATTCCCATCCACTGCAGCCCAGTGCACCCTCCTTTCGTAACTAGCGTAGAATTCCCAATGAAGAAAACGATGTCTCCAGGGGAATTGATTACTCCGGGAGCAGCTCACCGACAGAGAGAGAGGATAATATAGGTGGCATTTTCTTCCTTTCGTGGGGTTTCGGCAAGCCAAAACGTATGGATAAGGATAAGTTACGACATAAATGGGACTAAAATGTAAATACAAGAAGATCCAAGGCTAGTATGGATAAAGTGAAGTTATTTGTTGAAAGTTGAGAGAGAAGGCAGATTCTGTGTACAGATTCTCATTCATCTTCTTCTTCCGGCTTCCTCAGTTAGGTGCACTGCAGGTGGTATAGGCCTAGGGAGATCTTCTTGCCGCGTCATCATGCATGCGACATCCCATTAATGGATTGTGATTTAGGTTAACGATATCGCGTGCTAATTTTAGTGCTCTTACATATTTTGAGGAATAATAAATATTTTCAAAATAAAGTCTCTTTTTTGTTCGATAGCTAAAACTAAATGTCCTTTTATAATTTCTAATCATTTGAAAAGTGATATAAATAAATTAGCCTCAAAATATTTACAAATTTATGGTTCAAAGGAACCATGGTATTGTATGAATTAAGTTTTATTAGACTTTGATAAACATTTAATTAAACACCACCTTAAAATTTTCTTACTGTAGAGATTAATACCACTTAATTAAGTTTAATCAAGGCATTAAAGAGTTTTTAAATAATAAGACACAATTTGTTTCATATTATTCTTCATCATAATCATGTTATAATCATTTTATAATTGAATTTACATATTTATTTTGAATAATCATTAAATTATGATACAGTCTTAATACTCATACAATCTTAATTTTAGTGCAACAACAATTCTGATAGCAATGACAATTACTTTGGTATCATTGTATAATCAGAAACTTAAGTGTAATTATAATTATAAAAATAACGTAAGATAATTTGAAATTGTACAATAAATTTTATTAATTTTATCAAAACTTAGTCTAGAATTATTAATTTAATTCAATACTAATCAAATGTAGTTAAAATTAACATCAATTATAAATCACAATGTTATTTTAACATAACAACAAGGACATTTAAACAAATTATTATTCACACAAATTTACTATAATATTTAATTAACATAAAAAATAACAATCATAAATTGCCTAAGCCTAATCAAAAGAGCCCATAGCCCAATAACCTAATTGAGTCGGCTTGAGTACAGCGGGATTTAAATAGCTAGAACCGAATTACCAAGTTTTTATGGCCCAACCCTAAATAATAGAGATGGTCTTAGACTGACAAATACCCTCCAGGGTCAGTCTGCTGGTCGGGCCAATTGGAGTGGCCTATTGTACTAGGCTGCCAGACCCGCTTGTAACCGCATTTGCTCACAAATTACGTCTTACTTGATCATTGGTATTCTCCATTCTCTTTTACTCTTCACTCATCTCTTCAATATTTACCCTACTTTCTAGCACTTTTCCATCAAATTTATACATTCTTTAATCTCTAACTTTCAAGTTCACAAACTTCTCGTTTTGTTACTAGAAACTTAGGTTTTATTTTAGGGTTATTTGGAATAATACACTTTTTCTAATTTGGTTCAAGAAAATTACACCATTTTTTTGAAAACTCGGAATAATATACCCTGGCCCACTAAATTAAGTAAAAGTAACCGTTTTGTCTCCTCCCAAGTCAGTTACACTCGAGTATTGATTTGATGGTGACTTGCTCTCTTGCGCCTATTCCCTGCTTCTCTTCTCCTTTGCATCACTTATTGCTTCTCTTCTCCTTTCATTCGCGTCTCTTGCTTTGCCATCATCATCTTCATCTTCATTCTCGTAGAATTCTCTCTTGTCAGTGAGATTCATTACTTTTACTTCGACGAGAGTACAAGACAATCCCTGCTGGTGTCTAATTCCTTTTTCAGAACACTCAAGAAAACCGTTCATCTCTCCTGCTCGTTACTTTCCCAAGAAAACGACATCTTCTGCTCTGATTTTCCTCTAGTTATCTTGTTCATTTTGGTGTCTTGCTTCTCATGGCCTTTTTTTCCCATTCGTTAGACATTTCCTTCTTCTCGAAGATATTCCTCTATAACCCTAGTTCCAAGGTGTAAAAAGTCTTAGTATCTATCCAATAATGGTGTTGGGTCTAAGACTAAGATTAAGGTTTGTTCTAGAACTAAAGGTTATGAGGTTAGAGTTTGGCCAATCTATGACAACCACATTATAATTTCTAGGAACGTAAGAAATCGAACATGAACAAGCATTTAAAAGAGATTTACAGTCTAAGATCAAAAGTTTAATGTCTACTGAGGGGTTAGAGTTCCCTAAGCATGTATTAACAGTTAGAAGTTAATCTGACTCAACAAAATGAACCTGGATTCAACAAAATTGGCCTTTCTAAAGCTATTGCAATATATTTCTAGCATTAGCTAAAACCTTAGCTTAGTTTTCTGTTATAATTATATTAGTTAAACTTATCAATAAGTTGGGTTGGCATAGTTGGTTAAGCCCACATGCCCATACCTTAGAGGTCGTGGGTTCGAGTTGTATTCTCTTATTCCCCTTAGAATTTGTAATGTAACTTTGATAAAAAAAACATTAGTTAAACTTATCCTTAACCATGTATATCTAAATACTTGAACAATGTATATCCTTTCCTCTCTTAACAATGTATATCTAAATACTTAAACAATGTTGTAATTAAGCTATGAATAAATAACATCAAGAATCATTCTTTCCTCTCTAAGATTACTCCTTACTCTCTTCATTATTCTATATTAGTATCCTTGATCTCCTTTTGTAATTCTACATGGTATCAGAGCTATAGACACACGTCTTAAAGTCTTCTCAATCTTCTCTATTTTTTCTTTTATCAAACATATGCAATCTGATTTCTATCAGATTGGATTCCAGTAACTTTGTTATATGAAAAAATCAAGTTACTGCAATCTTGAAAGCTCTCTCTTTGTTTAAGTATGTAGATGGATCTCTCATCTGTCATCAAAAGTTTCTAGTCTTTGAAAAATGTGAAATCACAGACAAGATTGATCCCAAATATCAATCTTGGATATCAAATGATCAAGCATTGTTGATCTTGATCAATGCAACTCTCTCCCAAACAACACTCTCCTATGTTGTGGGTTACAAAACCTCACAAGAAGCCTGGTAATCTCTTGCAAGGAGATATTAATCCTTAACAAGATCAAACATAATACAATTAAAGTCAGAATTACAATGTGTTAACAAGAAAGGCAGGGAATCAATGGATGCATACATTCAAGGAATTAAAGAAGCTCGAGAAAAGCTTACTACAGTATCAGTTCAAATTAAATATAAGACATTCTCTTGTACACTCTCAATGGAATATCATCTGAATATACAACTTTTAAGACATCCATAAGGACAAGATTTGAAGCCCTTCATCTATAAGAGTTACATGTATTCCTTAAAGCTGAGGAATGGTCCATATCAGACCAGAACAAGAAGCAAGACCTACAAATACAAACCATGGCCATGATGTCAAATCGTTTTAGGGTAGGTAATGCAAATAACATGGGAAAAATTTCTCTATTCAATATCAGTATCCTTCATCTCCTTTTATAATTCTATAAATATAACGGTGAACAGGCAGAAAACCTACACCATGCCACATGGGCGAAAAGGGTCAACTGAGAAATAGTGAGGAGATCTCCTCGCGCAAGAACGGGAAGGAGGAGATTTGAGTCATGAGAAAAATCACATGGTTACGACTAACTTGACGATTGAAAGAGTAGGGGATGAGACAGTTGAAAGGAATGGATAGAGTGAAAGGGCCCACACCTAACAAAAGATCCCACGAGAATGGGTGAGATCCTATGGGTGTAATAAAACCTCTAAAACTATAGGAGAGACGGGGATCATTCCCCTCCTATAGAGGAGAGGGTGACCATTCCCCTCCTTTTACTATTTCAATGACAGAATTGTTATTCTATTTACATCCAGTGGCCTATAAAGGCTTGGGTAATGAATGAAGAGTATCTAAATTTTTAATACAACTAAAAAATTTACTCAGTGTATTGACTTCTCTCTCTCTCTCCCTCACTCTCTAATCTCTTAGTTATTTCTGGCTGATCATTTATAGGACTTTATTGGTGTGGAGGAAAAATTCCTCTATATTTTAGTGCTTTCATTGAGGGATGAAAGAAAAACTCGAGAAACTTACCCCATAAATATTAATATGCCTAGAACCAGATCAAACACGGCCCTGAATGAAGACAACGAGATCGGATATGGAGACGATCATATGGATCAACCAACTCCACTGATAGAAATGCTACAGACAATCCTAAACGGAATGTAAGAAATGAAAAGGAGAAACACGGAAGCGCTGCACGAATGCATGGCAGAATGTTTAGGACCAGATTAACACGCTCAACAAGAGCTGACAGGGACATGTACTGAAGTCAGTCAAAATGAGGAACTAGAAATCCAATCGGGGGGCAATATGATAGATATAAGATAAGAGAACCACGAGAATGACAAGAACATACAACGAGAGGAAGTAGAAGTCCAATCCTAAAACTAAGTGAAGGAGGCTACGAGAGAATCTCACTAGTCTCAAGTCATAACCAAAGAGGCGGTGGAGGAATTATTGGACTGGAAAATGATGGAAATGAGAAATCTGGGAAATATGGGAATTTCCGACCTCGAATCCCTCACCCGTACTCTGTTAAATCCAGAAATCCTGACGGCACCCGTACCTAGAAAGTTTGTGGCCCCCAAATTTAAATGTTACAAAGGGAAAACTGATCCCGTAGACCACCTCCGATGATTCAGACAAGTAATGACGTTGTTTCAACACGAGGATAAACTGATGTGCTGGATGTTCCACCAGCCTAGACGGGACAACTCTGAAATGGTATCATTCCCTCTCTGTGCATTCAATTACTAATTTTTCTATTATATCTTCTGTCTTCCTAGAACAGTAGTCTACCTATTAGGCATTCATGAACGACACAGAGTATCTCATGACAATTTCTGTCAAGAGAGGGGAGTCTCTACGAGAATACACCCATAGATTTAAGGATGAAATAGAAAAAGTCGAGAGTTGCAATGATCGAGTTGCCAGACTAGCCTTTAGACGGGGGTTAGACCCGAACTCGCCCTTTGTTCAAAGATCTATCTAAAATGAAGTCGTTGTCCATGATAGAAACAAGAAAAGAAGCTTCTAACGGGCGCAAGCCTACATTAATCTAGAGGAAGAGAAAAGAAGCTTGTTGAAGGCCACCGATTGGAAGACTGAGGAGTCAAGCAAACAAGAAAGAAGCTTGAAATCTAAAAGGAAAATGTCTGACGGAATTGAAAGGGAAGACGAGAAAGCGGCAAGCAGGAGAGAACGAGATATCGAAGGTGGGACTCAGATAGGGTACACCCAAGATATAAGGTCTACATGTTACTGACCATACTAGTGAACCAGATCATGGATATGATCAAGGACAAGCCTTAAATTAACAGACTGGCCCCGCTTATAAATGAACCAAGCTACAAGGATAAAGATAAGTACTTCTCTTTTCACAGGAGCAACGAACATTACATGCGGGATTATTTCCAACTTAATGACTACATCGAACAACTGATCAAAGATGGGTACCTCCGTCAGTTTGTAAAAAGAGAAGAATAGAAATGGGAAACAAAAAAGGACAATCACGGGGAAACAAGGGAGACAATGGGAAATAACCCTTCCGCATCATCGACACCACTATTGCACTCACAAAGCAGAAATGGACAAAGAGGAAGGAAAGAAAGATCTACAGTATAAAAACCAATGCTGGAAAAGTGCCTAGAAAAACCCCCAAGTCTCAGCGGGAATCCACCACTGGTATTCGATAATCTGGACTTGGAGCATGATGAGCATCACAACGATGCTCTTGTCATTTTGATACAAGTCATCAACTGCTTGCTAAGGAGATCCCTGGTTGATAACGGGAGTGTAGTGAACATTTTATATCGAGCAACCTTGAAAAAAATGTCAAAGGGAGAATAGGAGTTGCAAGGTACTTCACAGCCCTTGATAGGCTTCAATGGAGCCATCAACTACCCAAAGAGAACCCTTGTTCTCCCGGTAAATGTAGACCCCTTCAACTATATGACTAAGTTCATGATACTGAGCACATCGTCCCCGTTCAACTCTATCTTGGGAAGAACCTGTCTCCACAAAATGATAGTTGTACCTTGAACTTTCTACCAAGTACTAAAGTACCTGTCACCAGAGAGAGTTAAAACAATAAGGGGAGACCAAGCTGGTGCCCACATCTGCCATGTATTTCATCAAGAAGAGGGCAACATAAAAGGTAGAAGGCAAGCGGCCCATGGATTTATAGCAATCACAGAAAGATGGGAAATACGGCCCAAGGTACAAGGCAGAGGAAGAAAAGGAATTTATATGCTTGAAGGAAGGAAACCAGAAGATGACAAATGTTGGTACTCGTCAAGAGGTGAAAAAGAAAAGTTAGTGAATTTTCTGAGGAAAAACAAGGATGTGTTTGCAACTACGGCACAGGAGATGCCAAGAATCCCTGAAGAAATCGTCATAAATTGAATACGGATCCTGTTACGAAGCCAGTAAAGCAGAGGAAGATGAGCTTTACCCCGGAATGGAATCGGGCAATCAAGGAAGAAGTTGAAAAGCTTTTGGCAACAGGTTTTGTTTGGGAAGTGGACCACCCATAGTGGTTAGCCAACGTGGTAGTGGTACGGAAGAAAAGTGGACAGTGGACTTCACCGATTTGAATATGTGTGGACTTTAGTGATTTGAATAAAGCCTGCCCCAAAGATGAATACTCACTGCCAAGGATATATCAGATGGTTGATGCTACTTTGGGACACGAGTTACTAAGCTTCATGGACGTGTATTCCATATATAATATGGTGAAAATATTCCAACCTGATCAGGAAAAAACTTCATGTATTACTAAATATGGTACCTACTGTTATAAAGTTATGCTGTTTGGACTAAAAAATGCAGGTGCTACCTATCAAAGACTGGTGAATAAAGTCTTTCGTGAACAGACCAGAAAAATTGTGGAAGCTTATGTAGACAACGTGCTGGTAAAAGATACAGAAATGAGAGGACCATATTCAAGATTTCAAAGAATCCTTTGCAGTTCTAAGAGAAAACTCCATGAAGCTAAATCCAGAAAAGTGTACGTTCGGGTAGCTGTAGGAAAATTCCTCGGGAACCTGGTGATGCAGCGGAGAATCAAAGTAAACCTAGACCAAGTGAAGGGAATTATGGAGATGAAATCTCTACGAAACTGAAAAGAGATTTAAAGGTTAACGGGAAGGCTGGCCTCCTTAAACAGATTCATCTCAAGGCCTACGGATAAATGTAAACCATTTTTTGAAAAGATGAGAAAGAATTCTACAGACAGGTTGAAAGAGTAATGTGAAGAAACTCTCAGCAGAAATAAGAAATACCTTATAACTCCGCCTTTATTCGCTAAATCGGTAACAGGTGAGCAGCTCTTGCTGTATGTTACCGTCTAAGAGGTTGCCATCAGTGCTGTACTAATGAGGGAAGAGGAAAGAAAATGAAAGCTTAAGCACTTCATCAGTAAAAGCCCTGTAGCGGCCGAGGTGAGGTATAAACGAATGGAGAAGTTGGTGCTAGCCATTGTGACCGCTACACAAAAACTGAGACCCTACTTTCAGGCACATAGCATCAGAGTATTGACGGATTCTCCTATCAAGAGTCTCTTGCACTCTCCAGAACTAAGCAGGAGAATGGCAAAATGGTTGATTGAGCTAAGCCAGTATGACATTAATTACGAGCCCATAATCTCAATCAAAGGGCAGGCACTAGCAAACTTCGTTGCAGACTTCACTGAAGGAGATGTTGAAAGGGGACCTCGTGAAGAAATTGAGAACGGGCCTTGGAAATTAGACGATGATGGTGCTCCAATGTTTCTTCAAAGGGGGTCTGTATCACCACCCCTAGTCCGGCTCATTTATTGTTTGAAGCAATGAAGTGGCATATGGAGTACTAATAGCGGGAGTGTTCTGCTATGGGAATATGAGGTCACATGGGAATACAAATGAAAGATGAAAGGATGATAAGCTACCTACAACAGGCAAAAGACCTCCTAAGCACGTTGAAAGGCTACCAGATCCAATAGATCTCGAGAACTGAGAATGGGCACACTGACTCACTGGTGAACCTAGGATCATCATTACAATTTGCATACAAAAGGAACATTCCCGTGGAGTTTCTAGAGCGACCAAGTTCCTCATGCTCGTGGAATGGTGTAATTGATATCGAAGTAGAAGGAGAACCCAATTGACATGAAAAAATAATCCGTTATCTTAAGTAAGGAATACTTCCAGAAGACAAGCTCCTCCCTAGGAAGATGCAGTAGCAGAGCACCAACTATACATTGATAAATGAATTATTGTATAAGAAATCCTTTGCAGGCCCGTACCTGAAGTGTTTACGGGAGAGGACGCCTAATATGTGTTTGCAGAAATTTATGAAGGGGTATGTGAAAATCATACTAGGGGCAGATCTTTAGCACATAAAGTGATGAACGAAGGGTACTACTGGCCGAAGATGCACCAGGACGCTAAGCAGTATGGAAAGATTTGTGATAAGTGTCAGCGTTTGTTACCGGTAGTCAAAATGGCCCTCGAAGAGCTCAAAACCGTAACAAGTCCTTGGCCATTCATGCAGTGGGCCCTAGACATTGTTAGATTATTCCCCACATCATCTACTCAGAAGTGCTTCTTATGGGTCACAATATATTACTTCATCAAATGGATTGGGCTGAAGCTTTCGCTAGAATTTGTGAAGAGAAGGTGAAAGAGTTTATGTGGAAGAACATAGTATGCCGATACAGAACTTCCCAGATCCTCATATCTAACAACGAACTCCAATTCACCGGGAACATGGTGAAAACCTTTTGCAAAGACTTGAAAAACATCAAATGATTCTCCACACACTACTATCTATAGAGAAACGGATAAGGTGAGAGGTCAAACTGAATTATACTTGACAATTTGAAGAAACGACTAGAGTTAGCCAAGAGAAAGTGGGAGGAAGAATTGCCAGTAGTACCATGGGTATATAGAACAATTCTTCGAGAAACAACAGGTGAAACACTATTTTCTCTAGCATATGGAGTGGAAGCAATGATTCTTGTTGAAATCAGAAGTCCCACTATGAGATCTAGACTAAACAAACAGCAAAACGAGCTAATCCTCATAAATAGCCTTGATGAGCTGGAAGAACGATGAGAAGAATCCCTGATTCGGATGGCTCATTACAACCAGAAGATGAAATCTTACTTCTATAAAAAGGTACAAAAATGGGAATTCCAAAAGGGAGGTCTGGTCCTAAAAAATATCTTCCTGACAGAGGGAAAGCTTGGGCCAACTAGGAAAGGCCATATATCATAGGTGGAATAGGGTAAAACAGTTGCTACCGTTTGAAAACAGAAGAAGGAACGCATCTACCAAAATCCTGGAATGCGGCTCACCTAAGAAAATACATTGTTTGAAAATTGTTACATTCATTATAGTGAACATTTTTCCCGTAAGAGTTTCCACGTAAAAATTCTCGGTGTCAACTCTCTCCTTTACGCTAAAACCTGCAACGAAAATAAGGGTATAAAGTCCTTAGGAGGGGCAGTTCATAAGTCTTACTTTCAGAAGAAAATAAGGGTATAAAGTCTTTGGGAGGGGCAGTTCATAAGTCCTACTCTCGGCGGGAAATAAAGGCATAAAGTCATTGGGAGAATAGTTCATAAGTTCAACTCTCAGAAGAAAATAAGGGCATAAGGTCCTTGGAAGGAGCACTTCATAAGTCATACTCTCAGAAGGAAATAAGGGCATAAAGTTCTTGAGAGGGGCAGTTCATAAGTCCTACTCTCAGAATGAAATAAGGGCATACGAGTTGGAGGTTATGCCCCCAATTTTAAATTATTGTTGAATAATTTATATGAATTTCTGAAAATTTCATATTCATTAATGAGGCTATGATCTTGTATTAGTACGAGATGATTAAGATCATAGATAATGAATAAAATTGTCAGCAACATATTAAAGTATGAAACGTTTAATGAATGGTTGCTAGTACGGTTCACTAAGCATTATGAATGCGTAGATCTAGATCTAGATCATTGATGTGGATTGACATCTTAGTAAAAATAGTTTATATAATGAGATTATATATGACTGGATCGATGTGAATTAATATTTTTATCAACGTGCTGTTTATAATAAAGATTTAATACACATCAATTCGATAATCATATGTAGATCAGTCTGAATCCTGAGTAGTCATGAACTCCTATGCTTGTCTACAGGATCTTTCGATTCACTCGTTAAGGTTTGTTTGTAAAACATGCTAGTGACTTTTATTTTGGAGATTCATTGATATGGATGGCTGAGAATATGCTCTTACAAGATTTAGAATCCAAGCTTTCCTAACGGATCGTATATTGGTTCTTTTAAATGTTAATTCTACAATTGAATGGTTATTAAGCTCAAATTAATAATAAGATTATAAATTAGCCATTCACTAATGTATTAATGGTACTTAAGGATCAAGAAATAATTAGAAGCGTAAAACGATAATTTTAATTAATTTTAATTTATGAATTAATAAGTGGAGGACAGAACTACATGAATTGATCATATTAGTACACTACATGAGAGTTCAATTCCATATTTATAGTGGAGCAATAATGAAATTAATAAATAAAATTATTTAATTAAAGAGTTTAATTAATAATCTAGTTTATTGGAGTTTGGGATTATAGGTCCATATGGGTAAAACTATCATTTTAATTAGTTCTAATTTATGAATCAATAATCTGGTTTATTGGAGTTCGGCTCGGTTTAAGGAGTTTTTACGAGCCGAACCGAAAATAGAGTTTTATACATTCAAAAATTGAACTGTTTAATGGCCCAAAACCGATCCGAACCGAACCGTGAAAATTGATAAAAGCTGAGAAATATTGAACCAGGCCGTGAGATTGAAAACTAAGTAAAGGAATCCCAACTCTCAGTCAAATTTCAACCAAATCTCAGCCAAATCTCAGTTTTACATTCAACTAACAATACAAAAAACTTAAAGAATAAAAACACAGATCCTTTCATTTATTTATGCGCTAGATAGAGACATAGAGAGAGAGGATGAGGAGGAAGAGGAGGACTACTGATAAATTTTAACCCATGCATAGATCTGAGATCTAGAAAACTATGGAAACGAAACGACAAAGACGAGGTTGTTTGGTGGCACAGCCTTTGGATCTGAGTGAATGGCCAGTCGTTGGATCTGCAATGATGATGCAGTTCCAATGATGTTGTTCGATGCTCAGCCGCTGAGTTTGCAATACTGATCGATTGCAAGAAGCTGTGTTCACGAGTGAGAGAGAGAGTCGATATGATCGAGACAATCAAAGTATTTTTCGCTGAAAGCTAAACTTCAAGTACGTGGTTATAGTGAAACTACCTCAAATCGAGCACTGAAACTAATGATTTTGTGTAGACAAAAATGGTGGAAAAGCAAAGGGCTTCAGAACAGAGAGCGAGTTAGGCAGGTGAGAGAGAGACAGATATGATATGATCGAGACTCGAGAGAGAGCCGAGAGGGGTGTTCCAGAGAGAAAGGCTGGCTTCTAGAGAGAGAGAGAGAGAGGTTCTGTTTGAGTTTGAGAGTGATTGAGAGTGGCGAAGAAGAGAAAATTGCTGGTTAGGTTAGGGTTTACTTTATTTAGTCCAAGTATTGAAAATATTGAAAAAAAGGAGTAAAAAGTATGTTAGGAGATTCGATCCTAGGTGCCAATTAGTGAGAGACGCGTCCCAATCACTGAGCTAGTACCTAGGATTTGGAAAACAATTTATTCGTATCGATATATACGGTACAATTCGGTTATAATCGGTTTTTATCCCGTTGTACAGCAAACCGAACTGAAAAATGTGGTTTGCTTATTATTAAAACCGAAGGAAATAAAATAAATTGACTATCCGACCGAGCTGGATTGGTTCAGTTCGGTTCGACTCAGTTTTATCGGTTTCTCAATTTTTCTTTCACCCCTATAGGTCCGTGGTCCTTAAGTCACCTCTATACTATACAGTCTAAGTTGTGAATATTCTAGGATATGAGAAAATAACTGACTTGTAAATGAATTTTTATTTTGTCAAGTACATAATTATAAGATAATTATGTGTGATTAATTAATTGAATTATATATACATATAACTTGGATCAATAATGAGAAAAATATATAATTTATGAAATTAGATAATTAAATTGCTATTAGATAATAATTTAGATCAATTAAATCTGTTATTTGTGAAATAAGAGATAATTTAGTTCATATAGATAATCAGATACGTTAACTTTGAATTAATTAATATCTAGATAGTTTTTTGACTGAAATAAATATTTAATTTACAGTAATTGTCAATGATTGAGAATGATAGTTCACCATGGACCGATGTAGTGCCACGTGGTACTACAGCAGTAGACGTGTAATACTACATTGTGGCGTGTCACAAAGTGTCGTGAGGCATTGTGTTGCTTCACGTCAACTGCAGTGCTATGTGGTACTATAAACATGCATCATTATATAGTGGGTCTCACCGTGTTAGGTAATTTGAAATGAAATATTAATTTTTAAATATTCTTAAATATCTGATACGCCATTATCTAGAATAAGATACATATTTTATTCAAATGGCTTGAGTTGATGAATGAGTTGATCAGATCATTAGTTGCTCAATTAGAGAATTGAGTTGTGAACACAATTACTCACAATTTTCTCTACGATTAATAGTTAATTAAATCTCTCAAATGATAATCATCACGTTCTTTTAGATAACTGTCTCACAAAATTCATTCTCAGTAATTTTTTGGATCTCATGTGTTAAGAACATCTAGAGACAGAAAAAGTATTTTATAACATTCTACATGCCCACACACGTCCTATTTCATTGAGGATTGACTAAGAAAATCTTGGTCTAGATCTCGAAGTCTACTGATCGTTGGAACAGTTTTGTGTGACGAATGATCGATTAGTTTTGCAAGGAGGCTTGATTGAAACTACAAGAGGTATTTGATTCTTAATCTTGTATATTGTAGATTTTATATATAAACATATAATAGATCCTGACTGAATGAAAAAACTTTTCAATAAAAAGTTTTTTTGTTATCGTGGCATTGCGCAATTTTTGTTTTATTAAAATATTCGATTTTTATTAAAAATTTAATTTTTTAAATGGCCACGCGTCACATGCTTCCGCTGTGCACGCGCCGCGACGACCAGCAAGTGGTATAATAACGGTCTTTATATAATTATATGTTAAATATTTGTGTGGGTTTTCTTGCATTATTCATATAATATGAGATATGTATGAATGAATGCATGGTTATGCTTTTTGAATGTATGAAAAATAGTGGATCGTTAATTTTATTGTGACTATTAGGTTAGACTTTGCTCTTTAATTTTTTCTTTAGATCTTGTGTAAGTCATTTTGTGGGGTAGGAATTTTTGTAATTTTATTTTAAATATTTATTGTAATTATTTTGATCGCGAGAAGACGAAGAACGTGCGAGACGAACGACGGAGGAAAAAAAGAAATAGGAATTCACTTAGAATTCCGGTGTCGACACCAGAAATTAGATTTCTGGCACTCGCGCCGCCGATTAATGATTACTGGCAAGGTCACCGGAATTTACTATTTTGACGACCTCACCGGAAAGTCGGCGACCGGCGGTGGTCGATTGCCGGCGGCAGCAGATCCAGTGGTGGGTGATGGTCGGTGGTAACTGTTGTCATATTTAGGAAAGTTTCACACACATCCTGATACCAACCAACCCTATCGCCGCAAAATTTGATGATAACCCTATTTTTATCTATTATCTTTTTAAATTTTGAATTAATGTAATTTTAAAATTAATTTTTAAGTTTTAATTATATGAAAATTAGAAATTAATAGGTTAATTGAGTTTGACCCAAGTTTGACTAAATCAAATAAAATATTTATTTGATCGAGTCAAAGTCAACTAATTTTAAAAAGATAAGTATAGAAATTAATTTTATTAAGAAAAATAGGGTTTCCTAATTAAATATGATCTTGTTCAAAGCTTGTAGATTATGAAGATGAACATCAGGAGGAGAATGTAATATTTGAGAAATATGTATTTTTGAAGTCTGCTTTGTAATTTTATTTCTTTATTTCAAGGGTTATATTTTAGAAATACCCAATAGTCACTCGGTCTATTATTATTTTATTTAATTGTTAAATAATTATTTTAATTGTTATGTTTGATTTCACATGGCCTACATAAAAAATCTCACACAGTTTTATTTGATCATGCATCTCATCAATAGAAACATGATTTATTTGAATGGTCCTAATATGTTAATATGTATTGTCTTATGAATTCAATAGCATGTAAACTGTTAGGTTTTAATTAGTTAAAACTTCGTAATCACACCACACTAAAGGCTATATTGACAATTAGGATAACCGACTTTAGTAAAAGAGTTTTATTAAAGTTTGATTAACATAATTAATTAGTTAATCTAAGTTCATCTGATTATGACTTTGGCACTTTAGAAGGTTAACTGAACTTAGACCAATGAGATTGATATAACTGATTATTGAATATTTATAGAGTTGTTATTTTACCCAATGATTAATTTAGAATTAATTAAAAATGAAAACACATAATACTAAATATAGTGAGTGGGAGAAGGTTGACATGTCAATGTAACATATGGTATCCATCATTAGCACAACACCGTGAGGTGCAGTAAGAGTCTCGAGATGACTTTGTTTTCATCTCCTAAGAAAGGTTTCGAGCTGTACCAATACCAAAGTTAAACATTTTAAGAAGATAGAATGAAGTGATGTAGTTTAGTTTTGACTGATCCTAACGTGTCATATTTTAAATGAAGTCATGAAATCTGAAAATGATGGGTTACACTCACAAAGTCACAATTAAGCTTTCATGTGAATAGTTGTGACTTGACTGAACAAACGATACCTTATTATTAAAAGAGAAAATATGTGATATTTTAAGTTTTAATTAATAAATGTGAGAATATCCCATAGATAGTCTGAGGTTAATCTGACTGACCCTAAGACAGCACATTAATCGATTGTTTTATCGTAATTAATAAATGTTAAAATTGTGTGATATCCCTCGCTCACACATCATACTTTCTTATTTTTCTCTCTCCTCCTCCATTCACTCAATTTGTCTCCTCCCTCTACATGCTACCAAAGAAATTTCAAATATCACCTTATGAAATTTCAGGTAAGATTTTTCCATGACCAAGAAATTTCCAGGAAACGAAGAAAAACTGACTGATCATCCTTCTATCTTTTCATGTCATTTGTAAACCCGTGTGGGGTGCATCAATTTCTTCGTGGTCCCCGCAGAATTCTAAAATTGAGAAAACAGAAACAATCCTATAAATATCTCTTCATAAACT
>QANY01002604.1:0-90000 GCA_003255025.1 Datisca glomerata
AGCATCCACTAATTCGGAACCTAATTTGAAAGCCATATTTCGACCCGGACGTTTTCGGGATGCCCCTAATAACCAACGAATGGCAAGTGCTTTTCCTTGTGTGGATCCTATTTCAATGGGAACTTGATGAGTTGATCCGCCTACACGTCTTGCCTTTACTGCTATATCGGGAGTTACTCCACGTATTGTTTCTGTCTTTTGTTGAATCTTTTTCATGGCTCGATAGATAATTTGATAAGCCAATGATTTTTTTTTCGTGTTTCAGAATACGGTTAACCAACATGTTAACTAATCGATTACGATAAATTGGATCGGATTTTGCAATTTTTTCTTCTGCAGTACCTCGACGTGACATGAGCGTGAAAGGGGTTCAAGAATCCGTTTTCTTTTTATAAGGGCCAAAATCATTTATTTTGGCTTTTTGACCCCATATTGTAGGGTGGATCTCGAAAGATATGAAAGATCTCCCTCCAAGCCGTACATACGACTTTCATCGAATACGGCTTTCCACAAAATTCTATATGTATCTATGAGATCGAGTATGGAATTCTGTTTACTCACTTTAAATTGAGTATCCGTTTCTCTCCCTTTCCTGCTAGGATTGGAAATCCTGTATTTTACATATCCATACGATTGAGTCCTTGGGTTTCCGAAATAGTGTAAAAAGAGGTGCTTCGAATCATTACTATTTGACTCGGACCTATTCTAAAAAAGTCGAGGCATTTCGAATTGTTTGTTGACACGGACAAAGTCAAGGTTGTAAAAACGTCATTTTGAATGTTGAGGTGTGAATTGTATTGTAATCTTCACCTTGGAAAGGGTGTTAGAGGGCAACATCTTGATCTATACTTTGGATCTTACTTCACAATTATGATCTGTATTAAAGGGTTACTCTTTCACATCATGTTTGGTGTAGGTCTTAATCACAACCAGCTTAATGAAACAATAATCGATTTTTTTCTACAAAATTAAATTAGCTTCAATAAAATTTTAATTTTAACAATCTAATCCCTTCACTTACAAAATCATTAGCAAATAAAATTCTGTATCAACATTCATTTACAGATTTCGTGTAGTTGAAGTCGAAGGAAATATCCAAATACACATATTATTTTTTTAATAATCCATATTTGTAGTGATGAAATATTATTTTTCTTTCCTAAATAATAAATAATTGATTACCAATATCTATAATTTTTATTCTTTATAAAAGACCAGAAATGCCTTGCTTACGTATCATTAAAAAGTGCTTTAACATATTTACGACAATAAAAAGAGATGATACAAAAATGTGTAAACTATAAAACCGAGTCAAAGTAAAATGTCTAGCGCTTCTGTGTAATACTAATAACTCTATCAAAAGCAATTTTATTATAGGAAAAACGTTTGTTAGGCCTGTTATAATTTTTACTACCCAATAACCAATTAGTAATCATTTTTTTTTTGCTACAAAATTAAATTAGCTTAAATAGAATTTTAATTTTAACCATTTAATCCCTTCGCTTACAAAATCATTAGCAAATAAAATTCTGTATCAACATTCATTAACTGCTTCAATGAGAAATTGGGAAAAAGTTCCGGATTCTTTACTCTTCAAATGAGGAAATCAAAGCGTCACACAAGTGCACACTGTTTTTTCAAATGAGGAAATCAAATTAAAAAATATATATATTTGAAACTTAAAGTTGATCAACAATAAACTTAAAAGGTCTTGAACATCTAGCCTATAAAAGCTCTATTTTTCTGAACCACTGCACACTATTTTTTAGTTATCCCTGTTTGTTTAATCTGTGATATCCTAACGTGTAAAAAGTAAAGAAATCTTTGCTAATACATTTGTTTTCAATTATTTACCACAGATCACTCTTTAATTTTTTTCCACTTCCATTGTCAAAATTACATATTACAGATTCTAAAGAAAATTAAAGAATATGACTCGAACGCACGATCTTTAGGGTATAGACGGGTATGGGTGTTGGAATTTAATCAACTGCGTCAATGCGTCAATCCAACTTGTTCTAATCACCCTTTAGTTGTGCCTTCTCTTAATAGATCGATTTCTATGCTAATATCAAATCTAGAAAAGCTTTGGAAGGGCAATTAAGCTTTCGAAGCTTGATTTTACATCATCTAAAACCATTCATCTCCAACAAATTAAGAGCACGAGATATCTGTCTTCAGAAAAATAAGACTTTGCCTCGATAAAAAAAGGCGAAAAAACAACACCATCTGCCATTAATTTAAGCTTTTCTGGCTTATTCTTTAGCTGCAGCATAACTTCCCTTATGTTTATTTCTTAAAAACATCACCACCGTTAAACATATGACCCAGAAAAATAGCTCCAACAAAGAAAATTAAGGAAGAAAAAGACTAATTTCTTGCAATCTTTTCATAACTTCCTCCTAATTGAGCATATTTTGTTGATGAAATTGCTCACCTGCTATGGAGGATCCCTTTTTTGAAGTTTCTTTTCCACATCCATAGAGATTCTTAAAGTGTTTTAAAGGTCTGGAATATTTCCAACCAGTATCTAAGAAGAGTTCTTGAGAACCCACTCCACCAGGGTTGCAATGCCAAATCCTGTTGCAGTGCGCTTCTTCTCGTTCCAGACTGGACCAGCCAAGTCAACGTGCATCCATTGGACCTTCTCATCAACAAACTACACAACCATATTTGATATTATTTCCACTTTCAGATTCCCAGAGAACTAAACCCAGAACTAGCAACTCAAAATAAAAGGACATAAGAATGATCAAATTGTTAACCTGTTTCAGAAACAGAGCTGCTGTAATAGCTCCACCTTGACGACCGCCAGTATTGACCATATCAGCCACACCGGATTTCATTGATTCCCAATAACTTTCCTCCATTGGCAGCCTCCAGAATTTCTCTCCGCTGACCTCTGAAGCAGCAAATACCTCCTTTGCTAGATCATCATTTGGTGTAAAGACACCTAGAAGGGAAAGACTCCACCTGGTTAATGATCAATTTTGTTTTTATACAAAAAGACCTTTACAAGACAATCTATGTTGGATTCAAGGAAGGTCATACACCAGTTTCCTGTGAGCATGTAATATTTGCTGAAGTGATCCTGACCATCATTTCCCTCTCTTAAATCAAACCAGGGGACAGATAGAATTCAACCTATGAGAGGACCTTAAAGAACATGACCTATTGACCATGAGAAGTCTTAGAAAGAAAATTACTGTTTAAATTAATTTTGAACAGAAATGTTTCTAAGAAAGAATACTTTTACTACACTCAAATTCTTACATTTTTTCTCAACCAACTCCCTGATATCCCTATTTCAAAAGACAAAAGGTGAAATTTTTAGTTATTTCTGATTCATTCTACCTGCAATAAAGGGAAAATGGAGAGGAACTTTAACATTAATAATTTTCTTCCCTTTCCTGTTATTTTTATTTCCTTCCCTTTCCTGTTATTTTTATTTCCTTCCCTTTCTCAAAGATCCAAACATAGTTGTAAAGTTCTTACAATCAATCCCAAGGACTGAGCCGATATCTTATTTTCAAATGGCTAAATAAATTTGCTAATGAAATGTTGCAAAACCTGCAATTGACGGCCCAAGAGCAACTACGCAAGCCCCAGTTAAAGTAGCCAGGTCAACGATCTGCAGAATAATTTTACATGGCATTAGCATCCCTAAACCCAGTGGAAACATCCAAACAACGGTTTCACCGCCTCGAACAACCCAGAAGAAAAGGGAAATTTAAGTGATGTTTTTTTATAAGCATATATTCTTCATCCATGTGAAATAAAATAGGTAATAATGATCTGAAACTACATGGAGATTGGAAAATCACATGGAAATTCTATATTATGCCGATATAGGATAAGGAGTATTAGAAAAATAACATTTATTCAAATGAATTTTAAGCATCACAGAAGGAGAACAGAAATATGTCCAACAATTTTTCCTAAGAAATCACAAAAGGTAGCCAGACATTTAGTGATTTTGCTGTGATCCAGCAAAACAAATTGTCATACAACTTTCACTCCCTATGCACAGTAGATGAAAGTGATTATGTTAAACTTAGCAACCGCATTCATTGCCCATTAGCAACTAAGGTACAGTTGATATAGTAACATGTATAAATTTTCTTCTAAATCCGAACACATTTTTTCATTTGATGCACGGGGGCCACATACTGGGACACAATACAGGTGTTTTTTTTTGTAATGAAAAGAACATACAAGGCACATTTTTCATATTATGTCAAGAAGAATAAGATAAGCCAACATTATGACAAATATTTGGACATACTTTCTCAACACCCTGGTTACAAGCATACACCAACGCATCAGCTAGCGTAAGTCTTCCTTCAGCATCAGTGTTATTAACCTGCACATTTCAAAAGTTAGTATGAAAATAATTCAAATGCATTGCACAAAAATGGTGGAAACTTTTGAGACAAAAGAAACTACAAGGCACATTTCCAAAGTTGGTGGAATCTTTACGCAACGTCTTGCGACAAAAATTCAAATCTCTAAATATGAAAGAAAGAATAAAACCAAATTCACAAACAGACAGATTGGGCTGTAATTGCATATTCGGAAAAATTTTAATAGCATTAAAGACACTCTTTGATAGATATTGACACACATGTGAAACTCTTTATTACCTCAATTGTCTTTCCATTTGAAGCTGTGAGAATGTCCCCTGGCCTCATTCCAGTTCCACTGATCATATTCTCACAAGCAGCAACAATGAAATGAACCTGTGTGCAAAACAGAGCCAGAAAAAGAAAGCATATAAACCTACTAGACGATTTTGCTCCATATAACAGCGATGATAGTGTTAACAACTAAAATATCCTACCTCAACTCCCAGAGGCTTAATTTGGCCAATGGCTTTTGCAGCACCAAGAACTGCAGCTGAACCTCCCATGTCAAATTTCATAAGCTCGATTGAACATCCGGGTCCAGTTTTAATGTTGTAGCCACCGCTGATGACAATGAAGAATTAAATGATAAGCACTCAATATACAGAATCATTACATTCCAACGGCTGAAGCAAGAAGGACCACTGCTTAGTAACTGTAAATCTCAATATCATGGAAACTGGTAAATGACAATAGAAATGCATTTGGAAAAGGTCTGTATAAAAAATATCTAGTGCCAACAGCAAATCATGCACTTTCCTAATCCATTAAAAATTCTAAAATGACTCAATTGCCATTAAACAAAGACAACTATTTCACGAACTAGAAAATAATCAAATTGTCAAATCATCAACTTTGTAATCACCTGTCAAAGGTCAGTCCTTTCCCAACTAAACCTAACTTAACTTTGACAGGTCCACTGGGAGGTTTGTAACACAAATGGATGAAGCGAGGAGGATTTGCAGAGGCTGCAGCAACCCCCAGATAAGACCCCATCTTCAATTCTTTGCATTGCTCTTCATCTAAAATTGTTGCAGAAAGAACATCGCTGTATGCAGAAGCGATCTTTGAAGCCTCCTCTGCTAGTACCCCTGATTAATACAAGTCAACAGATACAATTAGAAATATATATAATAAACACTTCAGTTCCAATTACATTAATTTCACCAAGCGAAAAGATAGCACATGAGGCGTGAAGCACAACCGTAAAAATAGACCTGGATAGTGTATCATAAGCGAGAAGACAACTTTCCTACAACAGAAAGAATGAGCTACGAGGAAAATGAAAGAGGAACTTCTACGCACCAGGGGTAAGTACATTGGCAGGAGAATTTACAAGCTCTCTTCCGAAAATTACAGCAGAACTAACATTTTCTGCGAACTTGAGCTTCTTCTCCACTTCTGATCCAGATCCAAGACCAATAATATCAACGGATTTTAATGCAGGCTTCTTGGACTCAGATTTATATCTATTATCATCATAGGTTCCAAGAACAGTCCCTACAAGTTAAGCCATGCAATCAAATTTGACGTTAAATTTTCATCACAAAGTTCATGTATCAATGTTTATACCATGCTTAAAAATGAATGAAGGAATGAAAGAAAAAAGGAGGATTTACAAGATGCAATTGCTGAAGCCGCTTGAAGCTTGGTTTCAGCAGCGAGCCCCTCCGGAGAGGCCAGTGTAATAGCAACATCACTTGCACGAGTAGCCATGGCTGCCGCTGCAACCGCCTCACCAAGACCGCGAAAGGCCGCTGTTGTAGAAGCGGACTGTCCAAGCCCAACTAAGCTAACCCTTTTGGTACCGAGACCAGGAAGCCGAAGAACTGTAGACTGGCCAGCCTTTCCGGTGAATTCCTCCTCAACAGAGACTTCGCCCAAAAGTCCTCCCAAGTGAGAATCTAGCTTCTTCAAAACTGAATTCTCAAACTTGGAATCCTCATCTCTGGTCATATCCTTTTCTGTGACGCCCACTGCAAGCATGTCCCCTTTCCATTCCGTGACATCAATCTCTTTAGCGGAAAAGGAGATCTTTCACGAAATTCACAAACAAGTAACATACCCTTCAGTACTCCACTCAGAGACAAGCATAGACAACAAGAAAACTGTACGCATATTATAATTATCTCTATGATCAGAATGCAGGTCGACAAATTGACAAGCAATCTTAACCAATCACATGTTCATCCGCTTATATAATTTGATCTGATAAACAGAACGATCGTGAGCTCATTACTTATGTTTTTTAATCTTGGTCAAGAGATAAGTTGAAAAAATCATAAACATAAATAAATTCCTCGGAAATATAACTATCAAATTGTCCACAGCGTCTCAGTACGAAGAGTAGGTTTTTAACACAAAGATGTGAAAATCAATGATTTCTACATTTTAATCCATAAACCAAAGCACTATTTCGTTTCCCTTAAATTTCGAAAGAAAGAAACAGAACAAGCGTGTCTTGGAGTGAGTTTGGCAAAGTAACCTTAGGAGCTTCAATCAGAGCAGGCTGAGTGAGGCCGAGAGTGGCCCGGGCAATCGTATGAGCCATGAGCTTTGCTCTACGAGAATACAATGGAGCTACTGAAAAAGAAAGCCGCAGAGAAGTAGAGGAATAACAAGAACGAGTTAATTTCGTTAATAACAAAGTAGAAGAAGAAAAGGAAGAAACAACAATGGCGGCCATTTTTGGGTGAGTGATGCTCCAACTATTTATAGTGAACCATAAATGAGAAAAAAATAAATAATAGGGCGATGTTGAAAAAGAAATAAAGATAATAGACATTGGTGATGGGTGTGTATATGTATAATGCATTGACATCACCAAATGGATGGGTGTTGCTTTCCCTTATCTTCATGTTTTTCTTGACAAATTTTTGTGAGGAGACTCTTTATGAAGGGAAAAAAAATTAGGACTCATAGACTATTTTATCTGTTATAGTAAAAAAATTCTACTAACTAAGGTCTAGTAAAATATTTTAATTAAATTATGATCTAGCAGTCATCAAATTCAACATAATTTTTTAAAAATAAATTAGCAACTTAATCATTTTCTGTATTATTATTTCTTTATACTTGAAATTTTAAAATAACTAAGTGGATACTATAAGTAATTAACTCATTTGTCACAACTAAAACATAGTAAGTAGCTACTTCAAGAGGACTTGAACGTTATAATGAGAAGGTGGGTTTAGATGGTATCATCTCTAATCTCGTAAAATTTATGATTTTGGCGAAGAAATAAAGTTCAGTTGAAAAAAGAACATGGAACATGTTCAAAGAAATTCAACAATTGTTTTTTCTCTATTATTAACATGCGTTGATGTTATTTTAAAATAACTAAGTGGACATTTATAATTATTTAAGAACAGAATCAAGCTGAAAGTTACTAATTTTAGCCAAGAAGATCAACCTCTCTCTAATCATATAATGCATTTTCTTAAAAAGAATAGAGGAGTCCAACACCTTTCCAAAGAAAAACTATAATGTTTCTTTCTAACCAAAGACCTCCTCGCCACCTATGTTGTAGAGGATGCCTGCAGGTTGCCAAGAGTCACATAAAAGAGAAATAGTCTGTCTAGAGCCAATTCTAACCTTGCATAAAGCACCGACCTTCTCTCTTAGTTTGATGATCTTCCTCTAGGACCAAGCGGTCAGCTGACATCCTCACACTGAAGATAGACTGGTACTTCAGCAAGTTATGTTGGCACCATGCAATCCAATGAGAGTTGTTGCCAACCTCCAAAAATGTTTAAACACTGCTGTCAGATTCCACACAATAAATATTAAGTGTTTGTTTATTAGTACTCTCTCTTTCATTCTTTATTGTAGACATTTTTTAACTTTTCATCTCCCTTTAAATTTTAATGGTATAAAGTAAATTTCAATTAACAATGCATTTGGAACGCAACATTCTTATATGAAAAAACAATGCTTTTAGAGAAGAAGAAGTGTTTAATTTTGAATATATAATAAGATTTTTAATACGACCACATATTCTTAAATGAATATATAGTTTAATTTTAAGATTTTTAAATTAATATATATTAAAATTTTATGTAAAACATCGTGCATCACAGAAAATGAACTATGATATATGCCAATAATTTTCTTATCCAACTTAATGATTAGTGCCCTTGCTCTTACCCGTCCGCAAAGTTTGATATATGTGAATTTAATAATAATTAAATCTAATGATTTAATTATATGGCAATTAAAATATTAAAATCATAGCTAATAAAATGTTTAAATGTACGGGCCATAATGATTAATGAAAAATTCAACGGTTCTTACTTTTTCTATTATTATTATTTAGAGACCTCATAGCGAAATGGCCACGTCCATTTGCATCATGTATCATTATAAAAAGGATTTTTGACATGGATAGTTCTATTATATAAATAATTAGTAACAATGATCCTTAAATAATAGTAGCTGTAAAAATAACTTGCCAACTAATATAACCCACTAAATGAAATAAAAAATATCAAAACTAACCCTCTACATAACAAAAACAACAACTAATTGTCTCTATCATCTCTCTCTCACGTGATTTCCACGAGCAAGCCACTTGCAAGCTACAACCATATCAATAACTACAGAGCCATCGAGACATATCCACCATTAGCCATCAACGTCGAGTCGGGCACTTCATGCCCCTCCATCGTCGCCTCACGATTATGACTTTAAGAATTTAAAAATGAGAAGGGTTTCCTTTCATTTTTCCATCGATTATGTTTCTTCTTTGTATTTTAGGTACCTGGGATCTTTAATTGTGAAGTTTGGCGTATTGTTGTTTATTTGGTAGTTAAAGTACATTTATCTATAAGCATTTTGGGTTAGTTTATGGTTTTTGTTGTGTGGGTCAATTGTAATATTTATGAAGAGGTGAAGAAAGATGAAAATGGTATGTTAAGAGTGAGGATACGTTTTTCTGGTACACTTTTCTAATTTCTTAAATTCACATAGACAAAATTGACAAAAAAATTGAAATTACTGACTTTTCTAATATCTTAAATTCACAAAGTCAAAATTGATGAAACTAGCCTGGAAAGATGAGTTCTATTTTTTTACCCTGGTTTTCTTTTCAACCATGATGAGTAGTGGTCATAGCTAAGAATAACGATGAGTAAATAGTAATTATAATTATTTTTATTGCATTGGAAAGATTAAATAGTAATTATAGTAATATTATTTTTCTTCATATCATTATCAACTAATAAACAAATAAATATGGTTGATTAAAAGTTAAAATTGGTGATTTGGTTTTTTTCTCAGTACCGTTTGAAACTAGTGAGGATCGTGTCAATTAGAAGAAATCTCTTTAAAACTAGTGAATTTTTCTTCATAGCATTATATGCCTATTTTAGACTATTTTGGTTTAATTGTCCGACGCTATTAATGAAGTATATGATGTAAACATCATGTTTACACAAATGATAAAAATAATATTGAGAGAATTCTTAAGTAATACTCATAGACATCAGTTTTTCATGACTTTTCTTGAGTAAAACTTGTGCCTGAGTGTGTTGGCAAGGTTCGACCAAGAGACTCGTAGTTTATCTATGAGGCAAGAGACTTTAAAATCTTCTCCATATATTGTTCCATTCTTTTTTATTTTCCCCAAACGCTCTTTGAATTTATGGATTTATTCTCACATTAGTTTTGTGACTACCGTCTTGTAGTTTTTGACATTCAAGACTATGAACCTATTTATTTTTTCATTTTTTTTTTACTTTTATTAATAGATGGATATTGTATGGTAAATATATAGTTAACATGATGTGAAGAATATATTTACTCTGCTTAATTATATTAAAAATTAATAATTGTTATTTGCAACATTGCAGTAATGGGCATTGTTGATCCCCCTAAAACTTATGAGTGCAAGTTAAAGTTGGTGGAAATTTAGATAGGGGGAAATGAATTCTGACCGAGGCTATAACAAATGAAGCAAATCTGTAAATATATGCAATACCTAAAATATAATATGTTTTTTTTACTATTTTTCAGATGCTCGTATTTGAGCCACCATCATTCGATATTATTTTACAAGAGATGATGCAATACCTAGACTATATTTTGAAAGATGTTTGATATATTTGGAAAGTGTAAAAAACTAGCATAACTTTTTGGATATTTGGATGTATGAATGTTTGAATGTTTAGAACGATATTTGGATGTTGGATATAAATTAGTTGAGGTAGATGACTAGTACTGCATTGATGTTTTGTTGAAGTTTTGGTTTTGAGATGCTCGTATTTAAACGTCTTTAAGTTTATTTCCTCATAGTTTTAATAACATGTTTTATAGGTATCCTTAATATTACATCCCCATAATCTTTATGTCAAAAACATATTTTCAATTTTCTGACATATAACTAACGAAATATTAATTATTGAAATAACACGAAGATAATATCAAACTTAATTACAATTTAATAAAATCTGTATGTATTTCAATGAGAAAACATAGAAGGCAGTAACACATATGCAACAAAGTACATTGCATCTCGAGACTGAACATATTAAAAATACGCTTTACGACCCATAAACATAGATTTAACTAGACACATTTTTTATTCAAAATAAAAAAGACACAATAAGAGTATGCTGTAGATAGTTCTCCTATTTTCAGAACAAGACAGAAATTGTCAAAACAAACATATTCAATGGGAAGAACTGGCAATTAAATTTAAAATGTGTTTTGAAATTTTCTGACATATAATTAAGGAAATATTGTTACTATTGAAATATCACGAAGACGATATTAAAATCAATTACAACTTAGTAAAATCTACATGTATTACAAAGAAATATATATAAAATGTAATAACAAATATGCAGTCAAGCACACTGCATCTCTAGCCTCACACAGTGAGCTTCAACATTTGAGGGAGAGGTGGAATAAACTATAACTATATAAGACTATTAAATTATTGCAAGATGAAATTAAACAGTAAATTCATTGATAATAATGAAGACTTATTGCCGTATTAAAACTGTAAAAAGTAAATGATTAAAAAGTTGACATGAAAGGTTTTATCCGGAGCTTATTCATCAAGCACACCATATGGAATAGAACCATAACCTTTTTTTAAAGGTTATTATAAAGATGAAAGATGAAAGGTTTAGCATCTTTTGATACCCCACGATCAATAACAGTCAATAATAGATGCTCACAAAAATATCTTATAGAACAACCTTTTTTTGGCTTTCCGTTAATAATTTTTATTTCATTAACTATTAATTAATATATCAATATAAGATAATGTCTTCTTACACCGAGTTAGAAAAATTAATAAGATAATTTTTATAACAGAAATGATAGTAGATGATTCTCTTTATTAAATAATATGCAACAATAACCATTATATCTATTGCATGCAAAAATAACCTTGTTTAATTTAGAAATGTTTAAGCCAAAGCATAGTTACTATTTTACTATTTACTTCCTTGAAAACAGATTTAAAATAACACTATATCTTCTATTCGTCCATAGGCAAATTGGTTAAAGGGGCTAAAGATTCTAAACAATTAGCTTCATTTTTCACAACGCTATCTGAATCATCTGATACTGTTGTCGTCTAATACAGTGGTCATAGTCTGATCCACTGTCGTCGTGCCCTTTATAGCGACGTAACGGTCAATACAACTATGCAGGCCATGACGTGCGGCGATGAATCGTGAGGTGGTCGGGAATTTGTAGAAATGAAGAGAAAAGGAAATTGTGAAGAAAGTAAATTTTTGTTGCAGATAATTTTTTCAGGAAGAAGATGAAGGAGTTGGTAAAATTAATCACAAGTGTCATGATATAATTGAGTTTTAATTGAGTGAAGTCCAACCATATATAGGGTTCGGTTACAGTACATTCATGTGAAATAGTCATTAGATTATTTTGGTGGGCTCCACAAGATCTAATCTAAAAGTGTGTTTTTCTATCTGTATGATACATACAATGTACATTAACTTTTCCCCATATTTTAATGGACTACAGTTGTGTTATATTATTCATTTATTAGCTTTTCCATTGATACGGTCCCATCAAAAGACAGGTCTCACTGTAGCCCACCCATTGTCTTGAGTGTCATAATAGAAAGTATAACAATGTGAATGAACATTATGTGTAATAATGATGTAACTAAAGGGTGACAATGGTATATATGAAAATTGCTAGGCTTTCATTAGAAGTGTGAGCAACCACTATGAAAAGAATATCAAGTGTCCTATATGCAACATATTCTTACTCTTTCATTTATTTTTAATAAAAATGTGTATGGTTAAATATATGTTTATAAGTCATGCTCAATTTACTGTCAGCTTGAGGAATCAATTTAGAACTCTTTTATAATATAATAATTGTTCCTATTATTGTTATTATTATTCTTTATCCGAATTTAATTTGATTGAACCTTTTTATATTTTTAGCGAAATTAGATATCGTATATTTATGCTTTGAAGCTATCTATTAGCTATGTTCTTTAGATTTGATATATTTTCTAAATTATTTTAGAAACTATTTTTTTTGCAGTTACATATACCTATGATGCATTGCTCTTCTTTGGTAGGAAAATATCATGTTGTAATCATCAAAAGATGTTTTCCCAAGCCCGTCCCCTTTCAAGTCCCAAGAGAAATGAGAGTTATAAGAATTAATCATAACTGAGATCAAAGTAAGTGTTTCTTCTTTTCTAATTTACAAAAAATATATTTTAATTAGTAAATGAACTTAATGTTTTCTCATCAATGGTTAATTTTCATGGTTTTGGGCTATTTTTCTACTTGAAATTTGTGACTTCGATTTTTTTTAATATGTGGCAATAATTTATCCTAAAATAGAACATGAAAATTAAGAAAGAACAAGTTAACTATCATACATATTTTTAACTTTTCTTTGTTGTGAAAAGTAATTCTTTAATTGTTATTTTTATTAATTTATCATTAAAATGATTTTTTTAAATAAATGAATCGCACAAGATTTATGAAAATTTATATTTTTTAATCCGTGCACGCACAAGTATATAACTAGTAAAAAAAATGAAAGATTGGATATCACCGATACAAAGTGGGCAAGAACAAAGAAAAAAATGTTGCCTAATTTACTTACACCAACATTTTTTATTGTCTTACAAGAATTGGGTAATATTATGACTCGGCCACCACCTCATTATGTAGGTGCGGTATTATTATTGTCCTTGTTCTCATGTTTTAAGCGTCTCATTGATTTGTGTAGTTGATGTGCAAATGTTATTATTTTGAATTCTTTTTTTTTTTGTAAAGTTAGAAATTCTATGTCGACTAATAACTATTTCATTTTGGAGTTAAAACTATTTCATTTTGGAATGCTGAAAATTTAACGATTTCATTTTATAATTATTTACATTTTTAAGAAGCATTTTATGTGTGTTTGAGAATACGTATGAATACAACATTTTAAATACATAAAACGCTTTCAAACAAAAATACTTCAAAAATATTTTAAATAAAATTCTATGTTTAGGGAGAAGGTCACACTAAGCATAAGGGGTCAATTGCCCCTATTTGCTTTGAATTTTTATATAATATACCATTAATATAATATTCAAATTAGTTATAAATTGTACTTGCCCCCTTAACATTTTTAAATTGTCACATTTTTATCATTTTGCCCATCTAATCTTCATTGTCATGACTAATTTTGTTGACATGGTACCATTTAATTATAAATTATCATCATATCATATCATACTATATATAAAAGCATGCATATTGATGAAAATATTTTTGGACAAACTTATCCTCATTATTTTTTAAAATCACTGAATTATCCTCCAATTTAAACTAAATGCCATCCTAAAGTAATAAAGCTATTTAATTAAATAATTGATTCATTCTTTAAGTTACACACATAATCATTATTTATAAATTACTTTATAATGGTTATTATGATTTATTGTAATAATATAATCTATTTGTATGATTTGACTTATATTAGAAGACATTAATAGTATATTTTAAATACTTTTGATATAAACTACATTATAATAGTTATTATGATATGTGTGACAATATAATTTCTAGTTTGATTTGACATATATTAGATGACATTAACAATATATTTTATACAACTTTGATATAAGAAAAAATAATTGATGGTTAAAATATGAATAACATATTAACATATTAATTTATATATGTGACAAAATTATAATGAACATGATATGATTATTGCATCTAATTCTAATTAAGAAAGAGATGGTATTATATTACTAAGCATAATATTGCTTACAAAAAAATATTGTGATACATTTATTATCAAGTTAATATACTTTATATTTTTACTAATAACCATGATTATCAAAAGGCTCATGATAAATGGTTTAAAGATTAATTAATAAGAAAAATAAACTTTATATTTTTAGAGGCTTTAAAAGTGGTATACTATCTTAAATTTTAACATTGTAAAACTAAATAAACAATATGATTCAATTTTCATTCAAATGCCTCTACAAAACATCATCTATTTTCTGAATTTTGATCTTTTCATTTTCTATTTTTAGATAATAAAATCTGATGAAAATGAATTGCTATGTTAATCTCATTATTTATTTTCTTGAATTGGCATGATAAAAAAATATTTTATATCGATAAAGATAAGAAAATTGACATACTTTAACAATATTTATAATAGTTATCTGATTGGTTGTATTAATATAACTTATGGTCTGATATATTGGATGACTGTAAAAAATAGATTTTAAACAAATTTAATATGTGAGAAAAATTGGCAATTGAAATATGATTAACACAAAACTTTAACATGTGACAAAGTTATACACATTTTCTAATTAACTCTTGATGAGATTATTTCATCTAATTCAAATTAAAAGATTATCTTAAATATATGGAATATTTTTGACAAAAATGGTGAAAATAATATATTATCAAACTCATATACTTACTATTTTTTAATAAGACCATATAATTATAAATAAAGATATTATATTCAGTAAAGAAAAGATGAAGTATTAGAAAATTTGTTAATAAATTAAATGAATTTTATATTATAAAATAAAAAATAATATATTTTAATTTTATTTACTGATAAATATATATTGAACTTCTATGTGTCACGTGCAACGCATATATAAAAAATCTAGTGAAAATAAATGTACAGTTGAAAAAATATTTTTTTTTTGTTGCAGGCATTGAGAATTATATATATATTAATATGTGTAAATTTTATAATCAAATTCTAAGATCTCTAGATAAAAAATTATTTCTTATACCACAAAGTTTCAAGGAAAACTAAATAATTTTGAGTCAGAAACAAAACAAAATTGAAGAAATATGTACTATTTTAGGATGAAATATATTGTGTAAGTATCTAACAATTACAAATTTTCATATAAAAGAATTTGTATAGTAACAATATAGTATTATTAGATTAGGCTTCTATTTATATTTTCGTCGAAATTTTCTTTTTCAAGATCTTTGTATTACGATTATCAAATTGTATTTATTATTACTGTTGCTATTCTGGATATATTTTACATTTTAAAAAAACTTCTGCCCTTGTCATGGTCTATATATGCAGTGTCATAATAATTAGTAGTTTCTTTAAACATTAATAAATAGTAATTGCTGTCAATTAATAAATAGATAGATTATACGTGTCGACGATGAGTATAGATTAAAACCAATTATTTTTAACCAAAGAAGACGATATCTTTATCCTACTCTTATAAAAGAGTGAGTTTTGTAGCTACTTGCTTAGGGTCATTTCTCTATTTTGTCTCTGCAATGTAAAGGTGGTAAATGGGTCGGTTCAGCTAGCGAAACTGGTTGAACCAGTTCGGTATTGAATAGTATCGGGCCAGGTCGGGTCACCACGAGCCTTGTCTTTCAAGGCCTATGGCCTAAGCCCGGCCCTGATGCTAGGTCTGGCCCGTGAATCCACTATTTTGTCTAAAAAAATAAACAATTATGCATGTGGTGAAATTTGAATCGTTGATCTCTCCCTTATAAATCACATTCTTTACTAATGGACGAAGACAACCTTTGTTAAATATATTGTTTAAAATATATTCTTATTGTCTTTTAATACATTTTATCGAAACTTCATATAATATACTTTTGAGATAAATGTATTTAATTAAATAAAATAATATTTTTTATTTAAATGAATATTTTATTCGATGAAAAATTAGATTCATGAAAACTTTAAAAAATATTGATTTTATATTTATAATATTTGTTGTTGTGTTAATGAACATGAGTTATAAATTAGTTATTAATTATTTATTATATTTTTAGATTTTACGTGAATATAAATATTACTAGTTTATGAATTTTTAATAAATAAATAGTTATTTTACTTATGATTATAAATTCTTCTATTGAGATTTTTAAAATAATAATATAAAATAATTATAAGAAAGTAACATGACTTCCATATAATTTAGTGGTAATCCCTACACTTCATCTATTTCCCACCAAGGTTCAACTCTCTCATCTACATTTTTGAGAATTAAATCACATTAAAGGGAGGGGAAACGGGCCGGTCCGGTTAAATAACCGGACCGGCTTGTGACTTCATGAGCCGGTTCAGCGATTCATTCCGGGCTGCCCTGAAATTCTAGCGGCCCGACCTGAAACCAGCCCATGAACCGCCTGGAAAGGCCTGAGCTAACCCGTGAACCGGTCAGGCCGAGCATTGTCGGGCCCAACCCATGAATCGGCCATGCCGAGCATTGCCGGCCGGGCCGAGCATTGCCGGGCCGGCCTGGTTGCCACCCCTACTGCAATGTGGCTTCATTTACATTTTGGATTATGTGGGTTTGGTGGTAAAATTGGGTGGAATGAGGGCTTTATGCGTCATTTAGCTATTGCTTGGATGTTCATTGTCCGTCTTGTCCCTGCAATGTGGGCTCATTTATGTTTTGGGTTGTGTGGGTTTGGTTGTAAAATTAGGTGGGATGAGGGCTATGTGGGTCATTTCTCAGTTGGTGATTGTTGACTAAATCTCGATCGTTAGATGTCTGCGATTTGAGCCATCGGTGTGCTAAATATTTTGGGGTTGTTGAGAATGAATCTTGACCGTCCGTGTGGTGAGTGAGATTGTATTTTACCCGTCCATCTTCTTTGGGTCATTGATCTCAGCCGTCGTTTTTTTTCTTACTAATCGTGTGATGAAGGAGGGGGGGGGGATCGATAGCTTCTTCAACCTTTGGCCATGCAAAAGCTCTCCAAGCCTCTCTGTCATCTCAACGCCAGTTGGAGGGTCTGTCGGCCTGAGGTTAGTGTCCGACAATGATCGGAGGAACGTCCGTGCAAGATCCATCTTCGTCAATGAAATCCCACATCGAACGACGTGATTCAAAGTTTGCAGCTATTCTCAATGGGAGTGGGGGTAAGGATAATCTTCATCCTTCGATTTTTGTCTTTTTTGTCATGCTTTTGCACCCTGATCTAACACATGTACAGTATAGGTGTCATAGGTTCTTGTCGTGGAGGTTCCTAAAAAGCCATTGAAATTGTTCGGCTTCTAAATCCATGAGCACCCATGTGTGTTCAGATGCTGGATTCGGGTTGCTTTGAAGCAGATGGGACTCATGTGCCTTCACGTTGGAGGTATGGTTTTTTGCTAAAGTAGACCCCTACACTAACCATTTTGTAGAAATGAACCCTCACACTAATTTTCACTTACCTTGACCCCTGACCCACCTTCAACTCAAAATCATCTTAGGAAGTTACCGAAAAACCCTTTCATGATTCCAAACGACGGCTTGAAAAAAAATATGATTACACGAAACCCCACCCCTTTGTGTACCTCACTTGTATGACCCTCATTTCTCTCTTACTATTACTATCTCTCTCTCTCTCTCTCTCTTGAAGTCGCAACATCTCTCTATGCAAATCCTTGAGTCTTTGTCTCCCACAGCAAGAAAAAACAACTAGGTAAGTTTTGGGTTCTTAAGTTTTTGTTCTGGATCCTGATGTGTTTTTTCTGGATTTTTTTTAGATTTCTGTTTTCTGTTTTTTGTGGATGTCCGAATCACAACAAGGTTAAACTTTTTGGGTTTCTAATATTTTTTTGCCTGGGTTTCTGAGTGTTTTTTTTCTACTGGGTTTCTATGTATTTGTTTTGGGTTTCTGAGGTTCTGGTCTTGGTGGGTGTCTGTTTTCTGGGTTACCCTAGGGTCGTGTAAGTCTCATGTAGGCTATAGAGAACTACACGAGGGTTGAACAAGCCTCGTGTAGGCTACATGAGGACTACACGAGGGTTGTGTAAGCCTCATGTAGGCTACATGAGGACTACACGAGGGTCGTGTAAGTCTCATGTAGGCTACATGAGGAATACACCAGGATCGTGTACCCCTTGTGTAGTCTACACGAGGAATAGACGAGGATCGTGTACACCTCGTGTAGTATACACGATGACTACAGAGCATCGTGTACATTTCCTGATGTTATGTTTGCCTTGAATATTCTACGAGTTATGGCTTCATCAAAGATGCAACTAAGATACATCCATGACGTTAACATAATTCCAAAAGCAAGGGTCAATGCAAGTGCAATACCCACTGTATAGAGGTTATCAAAACCAAGCTGACAGCTCCTCAACTCTCCCTATTTAGGGAGACATGTTTTGGCCATCTCCCTGATCTCTCAACCCTGAAGTTTTCAGCAACTGTCTGCCACCAAGTACTGGCCAGAGAGGCTGAATATGTCAACGACACTCCATTTGAGGAGCAAATCTAGTTTCTTGTCAACGAGGAACCACTGTACTTCTCCAAGAAGGAGTTCTCGTTGATGACTAGACTAAAGTTCGGTGAAGCCTGGGATGAGAAGAAGACTCATGGCCTCAACAGACTCTTTGATCTGTACTTTCCTAAAGCCCAATCAATAACCAAAATATAAGTCAACGACACTCCATTTGAGTGAGTTGGAGGAGAAGTTTAAAAACTCAAAATATAAGTCAGATTGTGATGGGGTCAAAGATGAATCTGATTTATTTGCTAGAGCATTTTGTGTTGGGGAAAGAGAATCGTACCCTAATTGAGAGGAGATGGTTGGTTTTGATTGATAACCTTGAAGCGTTCAACCAATATCCGTGGGAGAACTCTCGTTCTCTAAAACAATGAAGTCATTATTAGCTGCGAGGAATACAAATGTTATTTTTGGTGATCTTAAAGATCAAGAAAAAAAAACATAGAAATCCTCTGCTGCTGTTTATGGGTATTCACTCAATGAATGTCCATTTCTCTTCCAGGTATAATTTATTTAATTCTATGTAGTGATGTATTGAATTATTTATGTGCTGAATACTGAAATACTCTCTTTTGTTTAAGTAGGCATGGGTATTTGAAACTATCCCGTTGGTGGGTAGTTTGTATGGTAATCAGGTTTCGACCAAGGTGCCAATGATTCTCAAGTGGTCTCCAACCACAATAGTATCGATTGAGATTATTCAAAAAGAAATTTTTTCGAAGGAGAATGTACGTTGGTGAATTATGTTGACAAGTTAATTTATATTACTTTCACATATACTGATTTATATTTTTCATATTTTTAGTTAACAATTATTTCCTTGGTCCCTACTGAGGAGGAAGAAGAAAAAATCTTCTTGAGATCAGTAGTTGGAGAGAAGGTATGTTCAAAATTATTTTCTACTATTCTTCTTCTTGAACACAGACCTCGTGTAGTCATCGTGTAAACTACACGATGGTTACACTGATCTTGTGTAACGATCGTATAGTCTACATGAGCTCCGTGTAACCATCATGTAGTCTATACGATGACTACACGAGGTCTATGTTACCATCGTGTAGTCTACGTGATGACTACACGAGGTCCGTATAACCATCGTGTAGTCTACACGAGGTCCGTATAACCATCGTGTAGTCTACACGAGGTCTGTGTAATCTATATGTAGTCACATTTTTCTATTTTGTCTATTTAATATTACATGTTTTTTTTAGTCGACGCCTCCTCTGTCACCCTTTTCAGTAGAAGATGAGGCTAATGAGGAGGATGGAGCCATTGAAAAGGAAGAGGAGAAGAAGAAGAGGAAGAGGTTTGAAGAGGCCATTGAAAAAACATAGGAGAAGAAGGTTGTGTCCAAGAAGTTTAGTGGACATGAAGATTTGGTCAGGAATTGTTTGATTGGAATGGACTAAAAGATCACTTCACTGGATAAGAAGATTCTGTCCATGCAATCACACATTTCCTAAATTAAAATTTTGATGGAGCAGCTGGTAACATCGAGGCCAAGATGATCACCCATTCTGTCCTCGATTTGCCATGATGATGGCTGGCGATGGGCAGGATACAGAGATTGAGAAGGAAGTGAAAAAAATGAAAAAGGAGAAAATGATGAAAAATAAGAAGATATGGTAGAGAAGGAAGAAGAAGAAGAGATGGTAGAGAAGGAAGAAGAAGAAGAGAAGGAACAGAAGGAAGAAGAAGAAGAAGAAAAAAAGAGAAGGAAGAAGAGAAGGTCGAAGAGAAGGAAGATAATAAGGAGGATGAAGGTGAAAAGAATGAGGATGAAGAAAAAATAAAAGGGAAAAAAGAAAAAGAAGAAAAAATAGAAGGAGAAGAAGCAAAAGAAGAAAAATAAAAGAAGAAGAAGAAAAAACAAAAGAAGAAGAAGAAGAAGAAACAAAAAAGAAGAATAAAAGGTTGCATCGATAATATCTGCATCGATGGATTCAGTACCGTCAATATAGCAGTCCAACAATGTAGAAGAAGAAAAGCTCATTTGCCTTGGTGAACTCGGTTAGAGGAAGATAAAAAGATCTCGAGTCCTAGAGTCACTTAATTGGGAAATTGAAAAGGTTGAAAAGAAAAAGGCAGCGAAGAAAAAAGCTGATAAGAATATCGTTGCCAAAACGGACTTCAAACTTTTTCAAGCATATGGTGATGTATCTTTTTAGGATGAAGCCCATTTTAAAGCCTGGTTCACCTCCCTAAGGGCAAAGTAAGTTCTGTAATTTTCTTATACATTTCTTCTTTGTGAAACCATCGTGTAAGCTACATGATGGTTTCACAGACCTCGTGTATGCATCATGTAGTATACACGATGGCTACACTGACCTCATATAGTCTTTGTATAGTATTCATGATGGTTACACTGACATCGTGTATACTACGCGATGGTTACACTGACCTCATGTAATCTTTGTGTAGTATCCATAATGGTTACACTGACATCGTGTAGCCATGAGATATACTACATGATGGTTACACTGACCTCGTGTAACCATCGTATATTATACACGATGGTTACACTAACATCGTGTAACCACCGTGTAGTAAACCAATTGTGTACCTAACTTTGATCTATAATTGCGTTGTATAGGAATGAGAAAGTAGTCGTTGGATTTTGCACCGTCGACCTTACATGGTTCAAAAGACTAGTCTATTCACCTTTTCAATGGCTTGAGTCAGATGTAAAAAGTTATTTATAATCTTTTTTAATGTGGTATTCAAAATAATTATAAATATCGTAACTGATCTTTATTACATTGCACCATATCAATGCATACCTAGAGCTCATGAGAAGGGATTTGCAAGAATACAACCCTCACATCAGAATTAGTGTTGGTGATTTATTTTTGCAAGTAAGTATGATTTGTTTTTTAACTTAATGAACTGCACATTGTAATCTACGGGCCTCGTGCAGACTTCGTGTAGACTACACGAGGCCTTCATGCTCTTTCATGTAGACTTCGTGTATTCTACATGAGGCCTTCACGGGCCTCTTATAGACTTCGTGTAGTTTTCATGACCATTTTTTATTGGCGTTAAGGATTTAAAAATATTATCCTGACATTACAGGAGAACATGTTTGGCCGAATGGCAGAGTTTGAGCAAGTCACTAGGATATTGGTGTTGATGATCATCTCTGGTACATGGTCCTTAGCTTGCAGACGAATTTTGAAAGGAGCTGGGAGCAATCAGATAAGGTTATCTTTCTAATGAATGTGAACTACAGTCATTGGATTGCGGTTGAACTTGATTTGATTGGCTAGTGTATTCCTATTTATAACTCCATGAACACGCCATATCAACACTCCTTGTACATTGAAATAATGAAATCTTTCATGAAGATTCTCTCTGCTAGCTCAAATGATGAATATTTAAGAGAGAAGACAGGAGGTTAAACCCAAAGATGAGTGGAAATATGAGATCATGAAGTGTTCACAACAAGAGAATGAGTAAGTGAAATATACATTTTTTTGGAAGTCTACTTAAAATTTCCTACATATTATTTAATTGTGTTTTTGCATTTCATGGGGTATTTACCCTTAAGTTTGTCGAAGCACTCACATACGGGAAGAACCTCCAAGAAATAACTCAACAACAAATGCTAGAATATCGAAGACGAATTGCAATTGAGTTATTTACATGTGGAAATATTGTACTGAAATAATATGGATATATTTCATGAATTTTTATTTTATTAAATTGTGAATTATGGATCATAGAAATATACTTGTGTTTGTTATTTAATAATGTCATAAAGTTTAATTAGCCTACCTGAATCCTACATGATGCCCGTGAAGTTATCGTGTAGCCTACATGAATCCTACAATATGTTCGTGAAGTCATCGTGTAGCCTACATAAATCCTACATGAATTCTGTGAAGTTCTCGTGTAGTCTACACGATACCCGTGAAGTTGGTGTAGCCTACATGAATCCTACACGAATCCCGTGAAGTTCTCGTATAGTCTACATGATGACTTCACAAGCATCGTGTAGACTACGTGTAGACTACACAATGACTTCCATAAGAATAGTGTAGCCTTCATGTAACCTACATGATGACTTCACGGGCATCGTGTAGTCATCATGTATACTACACGAGAACTTCACGGGATTCATGTAGGCTACATGATGACTTCACGGGTATCGTGTAGGCTTCATGTAGGCTACACAATGATTTCACGGGCATCGTGTAGATTGCACGATAACTTCACGGGAATCATGTAGGATTCAAGCAGGCTCATTATTAAATAACAAACACAAGTATATTTCTATATTAATATTTAATTTAAGTCTACAAAGGTCATTATTTATATTTAAGTGGCTTGGTCATCCCATTGAGATAGAGGAATTAGATTTCTGCACGTTTGTCGGTTGTGATCAATTTTCCTTCAACGTTCGCACTTCCTTCTCACTACTTCCTCACCTCTAGATGAAATTCTCTATGTCTTAGGTCTGCCACTTTTCCGCCTCGTTATAGGTGGCAATACCACTTTTTAATGAACCTCCTAGCTGATGACCCAATATGCTTGATCCCCAAGAGGATGTATTATTTTCGCATATGCAGCGATTAAAGCCTCACTTTTATAGAATCTCAAACACATATTGTATGTAAAAATATTATGCTGCCGACATGCAGCCAACGCATGCATGCATGGAATTTGATCAAGATCAAATTCTCCACACGCACAAGTCTTAAGATGCAAGATTACCACATTCCCTACCCCCACCCGCAACACAAAATTCATGGATGTCAGAAGGAAACAATGATAGTGTACATGATGCAAGATGCTTCTTATTAAGCTCAGTCTCAACCCAATCTGTCATCTGTGAGGTGATTTGACATGCAACCATTCATTGTTCATAGAACCACCATTGTAACATGTCACGGATGTGTTCTATAAGGCATGTAATGGGAAGCTTTCTAGCATCTTTCAAAAATCCATTCAAACATTATGCGATGTTTGTAGTCATTATATTGTATCGCCATCCATCAAAACGGAAACATGCCTACCTCTCAACTCCCCCCGCTAACACATATTGTGAAATATCTAGAAATGCATCTATAAAATGAATCATTAGCCGATCAAATTTTGATTGACGGTATACCATTGTTGCTTTAAAAAATAATGCGATCGCATCTTCCTTTTTATAAATTGATTTGATATTTTGGCTCATATGGAAGATACAAGCTTCATGAATCACATTGGGAAAGACAACTTATACAACATTTATGATACTTGTACGTCTGTCAAATATAAATACCAAGTCTTTCAGATCATCGATTACACCGTGAAGTTTACGAAACAACCATTCTCATGAATCATTATTTTCTGAATCTACAATTCCAAATGCAATGGGATATACTTGGTTATTCCCATCCTTTGCTGTTGCAACAAATAATACCCCTTTGTATTCGACTTTTAAGGCGGTTGCGTCAACGGTAATGACATGCCGTATACAACTGAAAAATCTACAAATAGAGGGTCCAAGAGCCATGAAAAAATATTTAAAATGATCCTGCTCATTGGTCTCTATGTGTGTTGTTGTCCCTGAAAAATATTTAATATTGCTGTATTAAAATCAACAGAGTACATAGTGGACATGATGCATACACGAGGTCCGTATAACCATCGTGTAAACTACACGATGACTACACGAGTTTCGTGTAACCGTCATGTAGACTACACGATGACTACACGAGGTCCGTGTAACCATTGTGTAGACTACACGATAGATACACGAGACCCGTGTAGTACTCATGTAGACATTATGATGGCAAAATAAAAAATAAGTACCTGGATAATTTTATTCTAACATGTGACAATATGCCAGGAGCATCCTATAGTTGTCTTGAGGAGACCCTCGAACTAATTCTGATGCATATTCCCTAGCCCTCCATTGCTTATGATAACCTGTGTTGACACCAAAATCAAGCAGGACATCTTCAATTATGTCTTTTCGCCTATATATACGTCTGGCACCCGTGTATGTGGATTGCATAGAATGAACAATCAATGAATATGTAGCCTGATGGTGTTCATGTCTCAAAACTTTAAATGTGCATGTATGTGTATTAATGAACTTTGTAACTTTGAAGTATGGACACTTTTTCAATTTCATGGCCCGTAACCTCCATTGACATGTTTTCTCAACACATGCTAGTACTAATATTGACTGGATTGACTTGAAGATCCGAAACTCAAAATTTCTTTGAATGGCCATCATACGAGTAATCTTAAGCAGCTAAGCTTTATCACTGTACAAATCATCCATAATTATTGTGTCTGTTACAAACTGATTCAAATCATCTCGTTGCTCACTGAACCCAGAACGTTGTTTATTCAAATCCAGTTGTGATGGCAATGGACAAGTGGTCTCGATTTCACCACCACTATTCAAGTTTGGAATTATTGTATGGCTTTCTCCACTGATGGTTTCATCATGGTCATTTCCACGGTTTACGTCATCATAAGCCCCCTGATGAAAATCATCATCATCATCTCCATCTCTATCAACATCCTCAGCCTCGAAAACATTATAATCGTCATGACAAAAAACAACATCATCATGATAGTTCCTTTCAAAATGATCAAAACTCTCAAAGTGAGGAATGCTTTCATGTAGGGTTGTAGTGACATTTGTGTTTTAGGAACCCGACTTTGATAAAACCCTGTAGTTTCAGGAGCCCGAGGTTCTTGTGACATTGTAGTTTGAGTAATCGAGCTTTGAGATGGAAAAAATTTAGGCTTCGTTCTTACAAAGAGTGGGATTCTAAGTGATTTTGATCCATTCTCCTTAATAAAGAATTATAAATCTTTATCCTTCAAAATTTTAGCAGGAGGGTAGGTGACACGACTTCTATAAAGAAATTTGATGGACATATCATACTTTAAGGGGTCTATTTGAAGTTCTTCATGCAATATACCCAATAGCTCGTGGTAAGTGTATTTAGTAGATATCTCCAATAATTTGGTATTCTCTCCACTAAAAGACCATGTTGTACAATTTTTCACCCAATCTCCATGATGGATTACGAAAATTCAAACTTCAGACATATTTGTATATACATCAATGAAGGAAGTTAGTACAAGAAGAATACATAATAAAATAGACTATTACATGATGATCGTGTAGCCATCGTGTAGCGTACACGATGTTTTCACGGGCATCGTGTAGTCATCGTGTAGTGTACGCAAGGCCTTCACGAGCATCATGTAGTGTACACTACACGAGGATCATGTAGACCTTGAGTACTATAATAAGCCCTACACGATGATCATTTTGTTCTATCATGTAGTATACACGAGGATCATGTGGTGCAATCGTGTAGTGTACACGAGGAGTACATGATCATCATGTGGTCATCCTGTACACTACACAATGACACTACAAGATGATTGTGTAGTCCTCGATAGTGTAATAGATGATACACAATGCTCGTGAACTACTTAAGAAATTTCTAATGCACTACACGATAATCGTGTAATGTACACGAGGCTCGTGTACCCTGCGTGTGGTCTACATGAGGCTCGTGTAGTACTCGTGTAGACCTCATTTTACACTACACCAGCATCTTGTAGTGATCATGTGCAATAAATGAACTTAAAATAACGTTCCAGGAAGAAAAAAAACAAATAAATATTCTCAGAAAACTCATGAAAGAAGGAAGAAAGACAAGTAAATATTTATAGACAGAAGAAAACAAAACTTATACTTGTTCTTGATAGAAGAACTAGCAATCATTTTCTATTGCAAGAAAAAGGAAGAGGACGAAGAAGGAAGAAGACAAAGAAGACAGGAAAATGAAAAAGAAGTCAAAAAAATAAAAAATGAAGAAGGAGAAATGGGGTGGGTATGGAGATTTTGAGTGTTAAGTGAGTATACCATGATATTTGATTGGACAGCTTGTAAAAAGGGCAATGGGGAAAAGTGGAAAGGTGAAGGAAAAGTGGACAATGAGTCAGGGTAAACGAAAAATGAAGAAGACGAAGAAGGAAGAAGATGGAGAAGGAAGAAGACGAAGAAGGAAGAAGATGAAGAAAACAAATAAATATTCCTAGAAAACTCATGAAAGAAGGAAGAAAGACAATCATTTGCTGTTGCAAGAAAATGGAAGAAGACGAAGAAGGAAGAAGACGAAGAGGAAAATGAAAAAGAAGTCGAAAAAATGAAAAATGAACAAGGAGAAATGGGGTGGGTATGGAGGTTTTGAGTGTTAAGTGAGTAGACCATGATATTTGATTGGATAGCTTGTAAGAAGGGCAATGGGAGAAAAGTGAAAAGGTGAAGGAAAAGTGGACAAGGAGTCAGGGTAGATGAAAATTAGTGTAAGGGTCTATTTTTGTAAAATGATTAGTGTAGGCGTCTATTTTAGTAAAAAACCCTTGAAGGTAATCATGGTTACTTTGTTTTATTTGTTTAATTGTTCTATATATGTGTGTGCTCTTTGACGATGTTTATGATAATTAGGCTTGTGTTTGACTGCTACCTTGTTAGGTGAGTAAATGATAACTCACTATGTTTGTCTCCGTTTTCATCTATTTTGATGCGTAGTTTTCTTTCTGGAGTCAATTTTTATCTCTGTTAGTTTGTCGGGTGAATATATGATAATCCATTGTTTTTGTCTCTGTTTTTATCCACTGTATTTGTCTCTATTTTTTTTCTCTTTTTGGAGTTAGTCTTTTTGAGAGGGAAATAGATAATAAAGGTACTTTGAAGGTGAAATTTTGTATATTTACATTATCATTAGTGAGATTCATACTGATAGTCATGGATTTCACTAGGTTTTAGATTATGATTTTACACTTTTAGGCTCTCTCTTTACAATAGGATTTGAACCAATAATAAAGGAGATCTGGTTGGGGGAGGGATAAGTGAGGAGACCTGTGTTTATTGGAGACTGGAACTACTATGCGATACTAAGGTCGAGTGGCCTGCCAACAAGAAGTAGAACCCCCTCATTCCGATCATCCATGAGGCAAACTAAGTGCTTTTTAGGGGGAATCAAGATCTTTCTTTATGTCTTTCATCATCCCCAGAAGTTGGGCAAAGTCAGGCATGCTGCCTATCCAGTCGTTCAATCGTCTCCATTTTTATTTTTCACCGAGACTACATTAGCCAACCAACCAGGGACTGACCTAGTAGTAAGGTGCTTTTGGGCTTAAAGCTTAGTCAATGCTCAAAGGAAAGAAAGGATACCCCGAGAGTTTATAGTAACCTTTCTCAAGTGATCAACGGGAGAGATGGTGAGAAAAGATATATTTTACATCCCAGAGGGGCTATAATTGGAGATACCATTGTTTCTGGTATAGAAGTTCCCACAAAAATGTGAAATGCCCTACCTTTGAGTGTAGCGTTAAACCGCTGCTTGCTTGCATAATGAGTGAGCCGGGAAAGGGGAAGATCTAGCTGATAATTCAACATTTTTTTGAATATGAAATCAATCAATTCGCACTCACCTTAGGAATTGTGCTAGCCTCTATATCACGAGAAAGGGTGGAAGAGAGATGAGGCAACTACCTTTGGGGCCCTACCCAACCTAGATAGACCAACACCCTAGAACAGTGAATTTTGAATAGTAAGAGCTCTCCCGGGTTCTACTGGAATATGAATTCAGCCTGAGGAAGGCTTGCATCAGGCTCCGCAGCCAACCGCCCCAATTCCATCTTCCACCCCGATATATGGCAAACATACCCGGGGGCAAACTCTCTGTATGGGGACATCCCTGGCTGGGTGCCCTTAACACCGGTGTAGAGCTTATTTTCTTTCGAGTAATCAAAATCGGCATGCGAAGCCATAATGTCTCAAAATGAGGAGGCCATAGAGAAACTCCTTTTTATTCCTTTATTTTGAACTTCGTGAAGAACTCCATTCTATCTCTCCCTCGTTACGAACAAAAACGTGGGGCTGCGCCCCAGTTGTACACTCCCTTCGTTATACGAACCCTTGTTGATTCTGAACTTCGTTCACGAAGGAACTGAACTTTTGACGGGCCAACCCTTTTTTATGCGCCGCTTTACCCTGAAAGGAAAATGAACTTTGCCCCTCTGGGCGGTAGGCGCTCCCGTGGTTCGCGAGAAGGAAAAAGGACTCATCCTTTGTTCCATCTGGCACGAGATGATAAAGAGAGAGCTTCATCTATAGATGAACATCGGATTGACAGAACTCTTGGAATTGCTTTGTTTTTCTCTCCTTTCTTATCAGCGAGTTCCGATCCTTTTGTTTGAAATTTCTTCGTTCTTACCGAACCGCTTGCAGAATCAAATCCTGTTCCACAAGATTCTATATCAGCTATATATCCTCCTTGCATTTATGCCGGAGACATTGCCATTGCTATGGGATTTGGCTTATGTAGATAAAAAATGATGAATGGGATTGTGGCACTTCACTCGCTGCCAATACGGAAGGATGCCGTCGAAAAGAATGGAACACTGCTTCGCTCTACTGGATGCGTCAGATCCCGTATAACAAGCGAGCTTTTTACCCTCAAATTCAAAGATGTGGGCGCAAAATGCTCTCTTTCTCTATTGTTGTGTAGCAATAGAAGCTTGCTCATGCTGCTTCGAAGACGCTGTTTCGCCTTCTCTTCACTCTGGACAAGAGGGCTAGTGGACACGGGGAGGGAGCAGGTCCCCCTGGTGGGTTCTTTTATTAAGTTGGGTGGGAATAATCAGTCTTGTTCCTCGATGTCACTTTTCCATGCCACCTAAACCCCAAACTTCTCTTTTCTTTCCTGCTCAGGTACGGGCGACTCAGCCACATGTGCTCGACTGAATATACAGCCATGGAATTGCTAAATCCCTCGTGAGACTTCAGTTCCGGTCAATCATGCTTGTCAGCCTTCATCACCGCTGCTTTGGCGACCCGACTGAACAAATGCGGTGACGTGACTTGTATAGAGAGGGGTTTTCCGCAGTGGAACCTGTCAAGTTCAGTCTATGAATCCAAAGTCAACTTTGGGGTCAAAGCCTAGACCAAAGGTTCCTAATTAGGTAGAAAATCCCATCCTCAGCTAAACTAGGTGGTAGCCTAATCGAAGAAGTTAAGCTTGTGCCCAAGCCCACCTTTTCTAAAATCTCAATGTGGGATAGAAGAGGTTGGCTCAGAAAGAGGGTATATAAGAAAAGTGATCCCTGCTCGACTCAGATATCGAATAAAAGTGGATTTGTGTGTAACCAAGGGAAAAGCAGCGAACTCTAGAAGCTTGGGCGTTGTTCACCTTTGGACACGAACACTATTCCGTTCTCAGTGGAAACCCGCCTTCCTTAGAGATTGAACGTCGACTTATCTTATTGCCGTTCAATCTAAGACAACGCTGGTAGCTTGTAGTGAACACCTCCCTTATGAAACCAACCGAAAGAAGCCTTTGGTACTTAATTAAGTAGTTAAGGTTTGGAACCCTTGCAACTATGATAGAAAGCCGACATATTCTTATTAGATCAGGATGGCTAGCTGAAGGAAGATGTTACGCAGATGGGTAGGAGGAAGAACAAGGCATAAGAGGTAGCTTCAGGGCTTAAAAGTGCCTTCTTAATATGCCTATCCCTGCCCTGTGGTAGAGCTTGAAAGTGAATTGTGAATTCCTTTACCGGTGGGTTAGCAAGTTCACTTTTCACATCCTATCCCTGTGGGAGAGAAAGATCTGGCTTAGCTCATTCACTTAAACTCATGAAAGAAGGGATAAGTAATTCGACTCATTCACATCCAGATCATGAATGTTTGGAATCCATATTATGCAAGAAGACATTGCTTTTGCTAATTCGAATTGAAGGTGATATAAAATCGATCTATTTCCGGCATCATATTCGTAGTTAGCGCATCATCATAGTTAGAAGCTCCAGCTCTGTATCAAGGTCACCTTTTGGGTGTGGGATGCTCATTTAACCTCTATATTCATCTCGTTCCTTATTTACCTGGGTGCACTGCATTTTCAAAAGCTTCCTGTCGAACCAGCTTCTATTTTAATCCGTGCTGGACCGATCGATATACTAATAATCAAGTTTTCAATCAACTAGTGGAATACATCACATCAACCTGGGAGCATTAGAAGATCTGGTACATTAATACATGTTCCTATGCCCATTCCAATCTTGTCTAACCCGCACCAAATTGGATAACCTTCGAACCGAAACCCCCAACTAGAGATGGAATTCCAGAACCTAAACAACTCAGTTGAGAGCTCCGTGACCAGTTCAAGGGAAGGTCCGCCAATGATTGATAGGCCATTCCTCCTATCCGTCTCTTGATCCCTTATTCCACTAATTCGTTGTTACTAATTCATTCAAGGCATAAACCGCCCACTACTTTGTCTTATTAGTGACCCTTCATCCCCAGGTTAGGTAAGGCCCAAACAAAACCATCATTTTCCTTATCTTTCTTTCTGTCTGTTGTAGCACGGACACAAGGAGGATAGGTAGGGCCTTTATTCCATTTTCTTTCCAGAAATAGCAGCCCACAAACACTATTCATAGTCTTTCTATTGTACTGAACAAACTAGAACTCTCATATCCCAAAAGTCTTCGATCCTTAGCATCTTGGGTGCCAACGAATGCCTTTAGTTTCGCTTGATTCGAACCATCTCCGTCGAGCCACTGCTTACGACTTTCTTTAGTATGGGGACCTCGCCCCTACTCTCTAAAGCTTGCCACCCTATCTATTAGTCAAGCTCGAAACACTTCCACGACCCCCTATCCTTGGCAGACCATGATGGTCCGCCTAACCAGCCCATATTTATTTAGAGAAGCAACCCGCTAGCTCGAAATCTGTCCCTTCAGTTGTGTAACAAGGTGTCCACACGATTACTAGTCTGCTCCTGTCGAGCCTCTTCAACGACACTCTTTGGTGCCATTGCTGGAGTGATGGGCACATGCTTCTCAGTACTGATTCGTATGGAATTAGCACGACCCGACGATCAAATTCTTGGTGGGAATCATCAACTTTATAATGTTTTACTAACGGCGCATGCTTTTTTAATGATCTTTTTTATGGTTATGCCGGCTTCTGGCCGCCTTATTCCGTCACCCGAGATCCAAGTCAGCACCGGCAAAGAGCTCTTTCTTCCTTACGACCGGGCCAGCTTGGAAGCAAGCTATCTGTCGCCTATCTCACCCATTTTTCTAATAAGAAGGCCAGCTTCCAAAGCTCCTTCCTTCAGTTGGGTGAGCCTTCACTTTTTGGATCGTCTTCTGCCCATTTTTTGGTTTCCATTGGGTTTACCTTGTTTACAGGTCGACTCCATGGCAGCAAGAAAAGGTGATCTTGTGCTATACTCCGGTGATCTCTTTCCTACCGAGGCAAGCAAACTCCCATCGTGTCCCAAATCACATTCTGTGAATCAAAAGACTCAGATGATGAGAGGACCAGGGCTAGATGATCGTGTTCATGCTTCATCTGAACGAAAACCACCATACCCCCTCTACTTTCACTTACTCTTGCCTCGAGATCGTGCCTCTTCTATGGAAGGATAAACCTAAATAGAAAACCCTAATCTCTAAAAAATAACTCACGGAGCGAATTCCACTATTAGTGGATGGGACTTTCAAATTCTCTCCTATGTACCAATCTTGGATTCCCAAACCTAAGAAGCCTGACGAAATGTGACCTATCACACAATCTGTCCTGCCAATATAGTAGAAAGAGTATAAGTAGGACTCCACTCAGGGCACACTTGTTAGCTACATTTCCTATATGTCTTGTAAAGAACTAGAACTCGAACTGCCCGCAGTTACGAGACTAGCTCCCCTGGCCGTAGCAACTACAGTTACTCTTGCTCCTGAGCTTCCAAATCCTTGCTTAAGGGGATTAAGGTAGCGTTAGCTACTTACTTGTATTAGAGTAGGACAAGGCCTTTACTCTATTCCTTCCTATTTCATATCATACTTGGGAAGTACTATCTCTAAGTTTGGAATAGCGGCCTTGGTTCAACTCCTAGCTCGAAACGCTGCCAATTCCTTACTTAGATTTCAGGGGGTTAAGGTAGTTTACTTGCTGGCTGATAAGTTAGGTAATGAAGCCTAAGATTATATGACTGATTATCTTACTAGTTTGTTTAACTGAGGTTCCCTGCATAAGTCCTATATTTTAAAGTAAAGACTCTAACTCAACAGCAAGCTACCTTTACTTGGCTTCAAGTCCCATAAGAGAAGGAAGAATAGCTTGAAGCTATAGAGTAGCTGCCTAGCTACAAACTCAAAAGCCTGGTGAAAGGAAGGCCTTTTCCTTACTTAGCTTAGAGTCCCAAAAGGTGTTATAAGTTGGAAGCTAAGAAGCTACTCGTTTATGAGTAGGAGTTCCCATCGGTCCAGAACTAGAAGTAAACTCAAAACCTGGATTTGGCAAAAAGGACCTAACATGAGTTAGGCTTGCTTTGTAGTGGGCAAACATAGCAGGGCCATCTGAAAAAATATAGGAAAAAGAGCCGGTGGAAAAAACCAATTATGCTGAGTTCTCAATTCCATGGAATATGTAGTGAGTTTGAATTGAACCGGTTAACTAGAAGGTTCCTTTCGCTACCGTCCTAAGGTTCAACCAACTGTTGGTTTGCTTTAACAAGATTTCACTGAAGTGAACCCGAGGTGAAGTTAGTGAAACCTGAGCATAGCTATGTCACGTGAAGTGAAGAACCAGTGTTCCCCTTTAGGAGGAAGCGAGAAATCATTAAAAGGCTAGTCCGAAAGGGCTAGCTAAGATAAGACAGCTAGGCTGAAGGCAAGGAAGGCTAGTCTGGCAACTGCTGGCTGTCGACGAGGAGGAGTCAACTAGTGATGCCAGCTTTTGAAAGATTATGATTTGAATAAATATTTCCTTCTAAGGCCAGTTCTTCAAGTTCTGGAGTTCCATTGCATTAATGAATCCGGCTGGAAAGACCTACACCTACTACCCTTTATCAAACCTTCCCCTTTTCATAATAAGAGAGCTAACCTCTAAGAGAGATTCTTTAAACCAAGAAAGCCACCTCTACCAAATGAATAAGAAAGGGACCGCCACGAGAACATGGTTACTGCTTACATGGGGGGCTGCGGTCCCCAAACCCCCAGATTTACTACTTGCTGCTAACTACCCGAAGATGCCTCTCTTCTTTTCAGAAGAGAATACCTTCTTTTGTAAGAGAATAAGACTTCACGGAATGCAACAATACAGAAAAGCTACTAGTAAATAGCTAGTAGTATATCCTATTCCTTTCCTCAATGAGTGTATCATTGGAGGATGACAATCCCTTGTTTAAAGATCGAAGGGACTAGAACAATAGAGCAGTTACTCATAGTAGTAGCCGCTGCTTGTTTGAGTTGACTTTCTTATCTTGTTCCACAGTCCTACAATCAAGAAAGGACAAGAAGGGCCTTCTTCACATGCTTAAGCTTCGAGACAACTATAAAGATGGGTTCCATCTTTCCTGGTTCCATGAATTTCCCACGATCTCAAGGAAATTGACATCCTTAATCTTGTTTGTAATTAAAGTATTTAAATGGAATCTTCTTCCCATCAGACCGACCTGTGAAACTGAGAAGAATGGAGGAGTGACACAAACCACTACTGAAACAGAAGAAAAATCAGCCGTACTCTTTCCCAATCTATGCTATGTATGACATACCGTGTCAAAATACACAAGTTGCGTAACCGATCAACAATACCGACACCTATCCATTTTTTACCTTTTAACAACAAGAGTTGAGAATTCGAAGTGAAATTTTTGATTTGCCTCTGACGTCGCATCATGGGTTGGCTTATTGGAGATTGAATTGAAACTCACTTTTGGACTAATAACTGGTTGCTGAATAAGCCATTAATAGAATATGCTACAGCGGATCCTCTTTGCTTTCCTAAAATTGAAGAATTACTAGATAGCAATGGGCTGGAAACTGCTCAATTCAAATAGTCTTTGGACTCCATTCTAAAAAAAATATCTCAAACAAAAGCCTCTGTGGTTGGTCTCTCCTTCTCAAAATTCTTCAAAGCTTTGGTCTGAAATAATTGCCAATGCTAAGCTTCTAATCAAGCGAGCCCCTATTAGAGAAAGCCATTGCACGCTAGCCTAGCTAGCTAGCATTTTTCAGCTAGCTGTTATGTTAGTTGTAGCGCGCCTTCCCTCATTCTCTCACTTCAGAAAGATACAGCTCAGCTCTGCTGAAAAGCCGCCCTATGATGGTTGTTGCGCTCACTTTTTCAGCACGGGGGCAAGCCAAAGCGATAGTGATCACAAGTGAATGATAATCTATGCACTTTGTCTTAGCCCTAGGATAAAAAAAAGAGCTCTCTCTTTCTGGTTAGAAGGAAGAGAACAGGCTAGATGAAAACCAGTAAGAAGAAAAATAGAAGGAAGAGAAAGAGGAAGTAATGTGGAGGTCTTAGAGCAGGCGAGATTCCAGCAGTGCAATAAGCTAGATTGAAAAGCAAGATTCAAGCTTCAAGCAGTGCAATAAGCTAGATTCATTCAAACTGTCTTTCCTTCTCAGGCAGGTAGGTAAGTGAATGAGAGCGGATGTTATGTAGAGCTATAAGAGTAGGCGAGCGAAGAGGTAAGAGGCTTTATCAGAAAAATCTTCTACTTGGTTAGTCGTCCAGTAACAGTAGTACATAGTATTCGATGAAAGAAAGAGAACAATGAATAAAATAAGAAAATAATCAATATTCGCAATGCACACATTATTGTTCTTACATTAGACATTAGACTTAAAGGGTCATTCTTAACCTAATTACAAGAATGAGGCTTTCTTATATGGAAAGAAAAAAATGTAGAACCTAGTTTCTAGTGATCTGATTGTGCGATACTTTTGTTCTTTTTGTTCAAAATATTATGGGAATGAACTCACTACTGTAAATCTCCCCCCAATCTGATCTCTGAAAGTGTCCAGTAAGCTATATCTAGCAGCTTCATCCGAATGGAAATATTGGGGTGACAGATCAGGAACTGGCTGATCAATCCCAAACTGGCGTAACACTTTCTCACCCAGGTACCACTTGACGTGGTCCGGGTATATCAGCTCCACTCGAGAAAGGAAGTAAGGATCATATATAACTACAGCTGGCCTAGCAGCCTAAGGCCTATCTCCAAAGAGCCTCAGGTGATCTACATCCACATAACATCAATCGGTCATCCACGCAGGAAAGATCGCAGAAGAACAAAGAGATCTCTGAAAAGGGAAATATCTATCATAAAAAAACATGATTGAATGTCTCTAGCTTTAAAAACCCATGTTTTTCGCCTCAAATTTTCTATAATAATGCGATAGAAGCCCTAAACTAGCTAAGCTAAGTACGTGCAATAGCGTGGGAAAAGCCCCGTTTGAAACTAGCTCTGAATCAAAGAAGCTAGCATAGGATAGCGAAAAGATGCTCCCGAATAAGGGGAAGCATTCTTAAGACCAAAGAGGCGGGCGAAAAAAGGGGGAAACTAGCCTTCTCTCTATCTTCAGACAGAAAGTACACATCACAGAAAAAACCCAAAAACAGAAGCAGAAGAGGAAATACTGGTAGATGGCTAGAAGATTAGTAGCAAAGTAAGCTTATAGTACCTTTTGGCACAACAGGGTCAGAGGGTAAGTTGTCAAATCTATCTCATTTTCTCTCTGAGTATCTTCAAACCAACATACCTGCCAAAACAAAGCAACAAAAACGCTCAAGCATTCAGATAACAACAAAGACACTAACCGTCCAAGCATCAAAAGAGTAGCCTGGGGATTGGTCCCTGGTGATACAGTGAATATCAAACCATCAATAACTCGGAGAGCATCAATCCCAATAACCCTGAAATTGCGATCAACTACCTTGCCCACTTCTTGCTGTTACAGGGAAAGAAAGATAGGAACTAATTCAGTCATTTGTGGACAGGAAGAGTACGACATATTCCTGGGACCAATCTATCTCATTAAAGGTTGTGGACAGAGCACATACCTCAGACCAATCGATTAAACCCATTATTTTAGAGTTTCCCGGGGATGTATTGAATGACTTCTGGTCCTCAACGTCCATGAATAAAGAAGCCATTAGAGCTTCTATCAGCTGGATCCAGCATCTATAAAAATGGCTCTTTTTTAGCTGGATCTAGAATGAATAGAAGATCTATCAGTACGCCATCCGCTCCATATCTTTCCTAGTGAGGGAACTCCTCTGTTTTTAGCTTGACGAGCTACTTTAGTTTCTGAAAAATGCATAAACCCCGGGATTTTCATAAAATAAGATCTAGCTATGACTAAAAAACCCACTTGTGATGACTCGACACTAAAAGCTTTGATGATAAGCACACGACCATAGGCTGTCTTTTCTTATTTCCTTGCTTAGCTACCCTCGAATGGCTTAGTACGCGCTTTCCAGACCCTCACCCCTATTAGTTAGTCAAGATTGGATGCCCTTTAGTGGTTCCCAATCCAGCATGACATGTGTCAAGAAGCGTGAGTACCCCGACCGATCAAGAAAGGCTATAAACTCCTGTTTTGGCTAATTCAATGTAACCATATAAATGAAATTCCATATAGATCAGACAGATAACCTTCACTTCAGGCAGGTTCCTATCCTTTATCTATCAATAAATGGATGAAATTCACTCGTCAGAATCAATATACGAAACTACGTAAAATCAAGCCATTACTAAAAAAGCGAATTTGCCTCTTCCTGGTAATGAATTGAGCGGCAGTGAGGAGGTCTGGTTCCATAGTGCTTTCAAAATTTCCAAAGTTGGGTGGGTGGACATTTCTTTATCTGAGAGCTGAATAACGATCTAGTTGTTCTGATGATTATCAATAGCTTTCGTGAGAATCTGAGGCCTTGAGTTTGGCTTTACTCATTTAGGGATTGCCCTACTGTGTCAGGGTCTTTGTGAAAGGCTTTTTGAACCATTTTTAGTTTTTTTTTATCCTTTTCCATAGGTTGAAGAAGATGTCTGCAACTTTAATTGTCGTGGCCTCAAAGCACACAGTGGGAACAACACTTAGGAACTCTCCCGTAGATGATTTTCTGCCATTTTTCTCCTGTTCCTAACCAGATCCGATTTGGCCTAGGCTTTAAGGGATCTATCTCCACGCAGACGCGAGCGTTATATTTTCACAGTGGTCTAGCCACACCAACCCTATCGTTGGGCCATAGGATTCAAATATGAAAAACAAGGTACCCGCCTGGCGAGTCATTTTTTTCTTAGTTTTTTAAGCGGAATGTTCATTATGATGATAAGTAGTTGATTAGGAGAACTGCTATGTCACTACAGGGTATACTCTTCCTCATCTTTCATTATTCATATTTTATGTCCTGGGATATAGATATTATAGATACCTATTATGAATCGCCAAAGTCTTCCTACTTCTCCATTGTTCCATTCAGATCCAAAAAATGAGAAAGAAAGAAGAAGTTAGTGGACCTAAATTGAATCATGACTATATAAGCTATTCTGATATTAAGATTCGATATAGATGAAATCGTGGTTAAATACATTACGAGATGTTTTTCCATACTTTCTGCATTCAGTTCTAGCTATTTCCTCGCCTTCTGATCGACCTGAACAACATATACGGATCCCCTCAACCCCTTTCTTCATGAGTATGTGCTTAGTGCAAGGCCTCATAGAACAATGAAGTAATGTATCCATACGAGCTCTAGCCCTCAACAGCTGGAATACAAAAGAAACATGTTCATTTATGTTACCTGTTGTTGACCTTCAACGTTTCACATTTCATTGATCTGGGAGAGGATGTTTTGGTTTGGGAAGTCACGTTGAGACTGGGCACGTGCTATATGTAATAAAGAAAGCAAAGGGAAATCGGAGGAGTTAGAGCAGGGAACACTGGGCATCCCCGCCTGGAAAATAAAGAGTAGAGTAAGGTGAAGGACCTGACGCAACTCTACTACCACCTTTCCTACCAAAAAGCTAACCCAACCGAAGGAAATGAAATAAGGTTTGGAAAGGGCTGTAAAGAATAGAAAAGGAGAAGAGTTCTTCCCCTGTTCTGGAGATAGATATAGCCCTCTCGAAACCTAGCTGTTAGAGTCACATTTCAGAAGAATATGCAAATCCCTGAATGGGTACTTGAACCCTTCTCCAGTAAGGTATAGAACAACTAAGGGTACTGTGAGCCCTCCTCACTTTGGTTCTACTTTTGTGGTGACCAAGAAGCAAGAGCTTGAGCTCTACCAGCCATTGATAATCATTTTAGTGGTTCCCAATCGGGATGGAGATTTCGGTCCGATGTAGGGGACCCCTAGATTATGCATTCTATTGACTTGATATAATATCTTTCTCTATTATTAATACATCCTAAAAAAGGGCTAAAGTCATACCCTTAAGAGAAATTATCTTTCTACAGTGATTTTTTATAAAATTATACTGAAGAATCAAACAATCACTTCTACATCTTACTCTTCAAACTGGAGAATGGATATCGATCATTCCCTCTTTGCGAGTGAGAAGAAAAAGCAGTGCCTTTACCAATCCTTTCGTGAAGAGATCATCAATTGATCTTCACTTCTAATGGTTGGTGTTCTGATGATTTCGGCAATCACCTGTTCCTCCTTGCTCTTTGTCTAAGATTAGACTCAAAGTACCAAAGCAGTCATCCTTTTTTGTTCTTTTTATTTTGGCTAAGAATCCCGTAGGTTGTACGCCATCCATACGTAGCTTGAACTATGATGGCCACACTGAAGTGAAGAAAGCTCAATAAACACAGACAAAGCTTTACTTAGATAGGGCCGCGAGGAAGAAAGAGCTCTTTGCCGATGCTGACTTGGATCTCGAGTGACGGAATAAGGCGGCCAGAAGCGACGAGCATTCGCGGTCGAAGCTTGGCTCTAGCCGATAGGCTAGTAGTAAGCTTGGCTACAGTGAAGCACTTACCAAGCACGAAGGAAAGGGCCTTCGCCACTTGAGCCGTATGCGGGTGAACTCGTACGTGCGGTTCTTACGGGGGGAGAGCTAGTAGGAGCCATCCTATTCCAATAGCGTATATTTGGAGCTCAATATTGGAAGATATAAGCCTAAAGTTCAAAAGGATTACCTTCAATTATCTGTCGAGGACAAAGAATCAGTTTGCTGATGCATTGGCCACACTAGCTTCCATGATCAGTAGAAAGTATTGATATCCGGCCAATAGAGTCGACGAATTGGATAGAAATCAGTGTGAAGAAGAGTCATGCGAAGTCAAATCAAGCACAACTAAAAAGTACTCCACAAGGAAAGGAAGAAAGATTGTTAACACTTCCAACATCCGTAGGAACTAAATAGGAAATGAGACCGGAAATAGCATATTCCGCAACTGCAACCGTTGGAACCAATGAAGCAAATGATTGACCCATCATATCATCCAAAGAAACGGAAAATACCAAAAAGTTTGAATTCACAGCTAATAACTTAAAAGACAGATGCCGAGAGAAACTGTTAGACTTCTATATTGCGTTGCGAAGAGAGATCGAAGACGAAGATTTTCTGACGTAGTGCGGGCACTGGATGGAAAAGACAGAGAAGAGAACAACCCACCGGAAGGGCATACCTCAGGAGCGGGGGGACGAGAAAAGAAAAAGCTCCGAAGAAAGAAATGAAAGTTCCCAATGCTTCTCCACGCCCAACGAGATGCGTCAACCTTAGGATGCTGTACTCCTAACCCCACAAGGTTCTGAGACAGAGAGCTTAACCTGAGTCTCGGTTAAGAACGGAGATTCTTTCAAAGAACCGAAAGTGAAGCGCTATGCCGGGGCGGGGGGACGGGAAAAGAAACAGCTCCGAAGAAAGAAATGAAAGTTCCCAATGCTTCTCCACGCCCAACGAGATGTGTCAACCTCGGGATGCTTTACTCCTAACCCCACAAGGTTCCGAGACGGAGCTTAACCTGAGTCTCGGTTAAGAACGATGATGATCTACGTTTCACACGACACACGATTCCATGGATAGTTTCATTCGACATCGGGTTGGAGGACATAGCTTACGATCATCAGCTTTGATCATGCCACTAGGCATTTGATTAGGACATTGCAAAATGATTCAAACACTTTGTCGCATCTCTTCGATACAGATATAGTAACGATCATAGCGATCTCCTCTGGTACCTACTGTTACGTCAGGATCCAATTGGTCATGAACATCGTAAGGTGCTACTCTTCGCAAATCCCAGCATACCCCTGGTTGGGATGGGTAGGACCACACTTCATTTTCACTTAGGCCCGGGCCAAGTCAGTGGGGAGACCCTGTTGGGCTCCTTCCAAAAAAAAAAAAACTGTACGTGAGAGTTTCCCTTTATACGGCTCGAATCATTCTCAGATGCCTCGAGAGGCATCCTTTCCTTTTTTGTTGGGTTGGTTCATGCGCACGCAAACCTATGACCAATAGAGTCAGACACTTAGCTACATCCACACGCAAAAGGAATGTGGTTCTGGTTGAGGCTAATAATATATCTATGTTTTCTCAGGAACCAGACCTACATGCACGAAGAATAATATATATCTCTGGTCATATTCTTGTATCACTTCTGTCGTCCCGTTCATTGTGCTTCCTCAGCCCTGATAGCCATTTGCTTGCTCAAACTGTACACATTCAAAGAGCGTACAAGCTAAACAAGCAAGGCATCCAAGTTTATAGAGTCGGAAGTTAGAAAGAACTTGGGGGTTTCCCTGTGACTAACTTAGCACACTTCTGGTTTCCACTTGAAGAGACTGACTTACGCCATAAGTACTAGACTTTGATAAAGGAATGGGGAGGCGGAGATATGAAAGACTTAATGGTAATTGTAAAAAAAAAAAGATAAGAAGACCCTCTTACCGGAAAGTGCCTATTAAAGAAGAGGGACTTGATTAAAGGAGTCATACAAGACTTATTCCAGACCTATCCCTTGGCATGCTTCTAACTCTCATCCCTTGCAACTAACTAATGGCAGCCTCTTTCTTGCTCCCCTATTACTCTTCAACTAGAGGATTGGTTAGATCGATTGAACAACTTTTCTTGGCTATAATAGCTAATAGGCTAGCTTCCTTGCTTGCATCCCTTTGATTGCTTAGTATCTCCTCCTTACCGCACTCTTCTGGTACAAACGACAAGACTGAGAATTTTGTATATAAAGAAGAGTTGTGTCTTTCTTCAAAAAAGTCAGATATTTGATGGAAATAGAGCTTCAATACAATTCTCGCTGCTTAGCGAAGTGAGGTATAAATTACCTTTCCGCTCTTTGCTTTGCGTATGATGGTTCAAAATCCACTTCTTTCACTGTCTTCTTTGTACTTGTTTGGAATCTTCCTCATACCAATAACATTACTATACCTTCTCTATTCATACGCGAAAGGTTATTGAGGAAGCCTATGTATGTGCTTTTAAGACTACTGGTATCCGTTTTTCAGTTCGCTTCAAATCAAAGCTTGACTTATAAGGAAGGGCTTAAAAGTGCCTAACCTAGGTTGGGAAAAGCCCTTTGTTCTGTAATCTTTCGAAAGCACTCACGAGTAAGAAAACGGATGCACTAATGCGCGAAAGCCACTTGCATGCGAGAGACTTACATGCTAGCCGTTATTCTCGGCTCTGTTATGAAAGAAAGCGGCAGACTCCCTAATGAGGGATTTTAGGAGATTAGGGTGGAGGAGATATAGGACTTCTGCCCGTACTGTGCTTCCAACTACCTCCCACTACATCGGTATAGTTTAAAAGTAGCAGCTAGCTTTATTGACTCAACCAGAGGAAGAAAGAAAGCGAGGTACGTGCTGATTTCCTATTAGCTTGTGTCACTCATGTCACCTAACGAATCAATTAGCTGTATTGATGAGCTAGTTTTCTATCTTTCTTCTGTCTACATGGTTGATTGCCCGGCTTCCCCACTACTTGTATTGATTTCGTCCCACTCTATACTGTGTACCGCGTGCTGGCTTCCCCATGTTCTTATTCCATTATTGTCATTATTGGCTTACCGATGGAGAATCTCAAACTGGGCCTGACTATTCAGTTGAAGTGAGAGTTGGTTCAACTATCGAGGATAGATATTTTTAGGAATTTCTTCAAGACTGCGGTCTTTGCTAGTAAGTGAGGCAATTGATCGGAACGTTAACGGCGAGGTGCCAACTAACATTTGTTCCTATTCCTCAATCAATCAATGGGGCGAGTTGAGGCATGTCTTCTTTCTTTCAAGCAAGACGAGTTAGCTCCTTTCTCTGAAAGATGAGGAGAATAACTTTAAAGGGTTGGACCTGGCCTGCCTACTTACAAAGTGTTAGAAGCCCTTAAGGAGGCCTTTAGTAAATCTGGAGTGTTCCCTAGCTTGATTCTTTCTTTGCTTCCGTCGCTCAGTGCATCCGCACTACCACCCCTTATAAACTTTCTGTCTAACTGTCTATTTCACTGATTGTGAGACAGACAATGTAGACGGTTCTAGAAAAAAGATGTTGTGCTCTTACATGGGCCTCGCAACGCCTATGCCACTACATGTTGAACTATACGACCATGCTGATTGCAAGGATGGAATCGCTTCTCTGTTTGAAAAGCCAACCTTCACAAGCCGTACAACAAAGTGGCAGATGTGACTCTCAGAGTTCGATATTGTGTACGTCACCCAGAAGCCCTGAATGAGTAAGGCAAGGGGAAGGCAATAGCAGACCACCTACAGATCATCCCGTGCCTGACTATGAGCTTTCTTTTATTAGTAATGTGAGTGGAGCGAAGGACGAAGCTATTCTATTTATGGTAGGTGAAGAAGAAGATAAAACTCCTCATGATTGGAAAATGTTCTTTAATGGTGCAGTAAATAAGAACGGAAATGGAGTTGGAGCAGGTTAGAAAGCCATAAAAGTTCAGAGGTAGTAAGGGCGAGTACCTTGTACTCTGCTTCAGCACTAGACCTGGAAAGAGTCGGTTGCTTTTTGGAAACCCAAGTCAGTAGTTTTTTTCTGAGAAATACGTGGAAGCTTATAGTGGACCGTCTGCTATCGGACAGCCAGCCCTGTCGGCATCGGAGAACTTCGTCAAGGTTTGGAACCCTAGACTCTTCATTATTGCAGAGGAAACACTTAGAAGGGGTTTATCTTCTCTCTTCCAAAAAGCACTTTTGGGATTTGACAATTGTTGCAGATCATCTATCTTCATCACTGGACGAGACTCTTATTTTCTACAATGGTTTAAAGAAATCTATCTTGAACCTATTTGGCTTTCTTCATAAGTATGAAGCTTCATCAGGTCAGCGCATTAACAAGTCTAAGAGGTAGATGCGCATGTAGTCGTAGTAGTCGGCTCAGAATGCCTCTGTTATATACTAAAATACTACTTTGGATGAATGGGGAATTACGTCGCTTTTTGCTCTGCAGAATAAGGCATACGACGAGCTCTCTATTTTATGGAAGAGATCTTTCCACACCAAGGAACCGAATCATAATGGATTGAAGCCCTCATTTTCCTTCCAATTAGTAAAATTCTATCTCTTTCTTACTTGGGAAATTGTGGGCCTCCCGTGCATCAGGGGGAGTCAGAGTCCCGAGGAAATCAGGGTCGCACCCCTCTATTGAGCAGCCTGCACTTGAACCTCGCTCTTGTACTAAGAAAGAGCAGCCTGCATCTTTATCATCTTCTAGTAACGACCAGTTGCCTACGGATTCTCCTTTATCCTCTATCGCAGCAGAGCCATATCCATCTCGGCGCTTGAATGGTTTTCCCTGACCCTGCTGTAAAGGAAAAGTGCTTTCTTTAAATCGGGCCCGGGAAAGCAAAAAGGATTCAGACATTGGAATCCACCATGTACGACAAAGTTGACTTTCTAGAACCTCGACCAACGACATTGGGATAGGACTGGGTCTGAGTTCCCCACTCCCTAAAGCCAAATTTTGAACGGGAAAGTTCAATGGGACGGGCACTTCCGCACTAGGAGATCTCCATCTTATATCATTGGCCTCCCAGAATGGACGAAGCAGATTCTATATCTGGGAGACTTTGGTTCTTCAAAATAGAAAAGAAGAATGAGGTCATGATCGGAAGAGAATGTGGTCCCTATCTCTCTTGCTATGGCTCTTAGCTCATTATTGGTGGGGTATCAGGTCAGCACATTAAAAGTGAAGTAGTACGATCGACAGGCGTTGGAAAGAGAGCTTTAGTACAATTCTCGCTGCTTAGCGAAGATACAAATAATTAGAAGACAAGATAGGAGGGTGGGTCCTAACAATTTAATGAGCCTAAAATAGGGGGTTACACAAGGGGGGTGTGTATTTGAGGGAAAAAACCCTCAATAAAAGCGTGTATTTCAAGTTTAGGAAGAGAGAAACTCTAATTCCACTAGAAAAACTTGAATTTCACTCTTTAATATGAATTCAACCGAGTGGGAGACTCAAGGTGTATTAAAAAATTCTGGTCTTCTTCAATCAGGTTCTCAAACAGGAACTTCAAAAGACCAAACTCTTTCTGGCGGAACCTTCCGAGTTTTTAGAGAAAAACCACGCAGAATTTATGCGAGATCTCCTTGTTCTTCTGCGATCTTTCCTGCGTGGATGATCGATTGATGATATGTGCTTATTTATGTAGTGGTCGGCATTCCTATATGCTCCTCCTTGCTCCCCTACTTAAGAATCCAAAGGTCACCTTTGGATGTTGTCGTGACGTTTTGGTTACAAAGGTTGCCGGGGTCTAGGTTTATGGATGGATTTAGTCAACGAAAGTCCCTAAAACTTAATCAATATCAAAAAGATGTCTTTTTGATTACATAAGTCATCTTGATTCTCAGGAGGATTCTCCACCTTTCTATCAGTTGCAACATGAAGAACATGCCTTAGCTTATGGGTAAAATCAAGAAAGAAGTGTGCTATACTCTTTATTACCGAAGGCTTAGGCTTCTATGGGACCAGCTGGGCTTGATGTACAGTTTCCTCTTTTTCTTTCATTTATGTTGATTTTCCTATTGTCACTTTCTGGTGATGTACTTTTGTAAGCCCTCCTTCAGATGAAGCGGCTAAAGCGTGAGTCTGTACTGCTCTGAAAACTAACGATTCAGAGAGGTAGACAGGAAATGGGGTCGAAACTAGAGTCAAGTGCGCAGTGAACTGCAATTGTGAAAAGGTTGGAAGATCTGGCCAAAGAAGGTGAGAGCCCTGCAGATTCGTTCCCATGGTTCGATCCTTCCCAGTAAAATGTGACGTGTTTGAATTCTGATCGCTTTTACGCCAGAAAGGGGGACCACCCTCTAAGCCTAAGTATTCCTCAATGACCGATAGCGTACAAGTACCGTGAGGGAAATGTGAAAAGAATAGCTGATCATTCATTTCATTGTATGAAGTTTTTAATACCTTTCTAATCAGGCTTTCACTTTTGAGTTTATAATAAACCAAGGGAAGTTCTTTGGATATATAGTTTGAAAAGATGGATTCAAAAGAGACCCGGATCAATTACTGGAAATTATGGAAATGGTGACTCCAATAACGACCGGTTTGCGGTGTCCGGTCCTTTCTAGGACTTTTGACTATTAAAGATTCATTAACCATTTAGCCAAATATGCACATCTTTAAGAGTCATTGCTCAAGAAGAGCCTTCCAAGCTAGATTATCCTACTGTAGAGTAGAGATAACTGTAATAAATCTCTTTTAATTTCTATAAACTGAAACATATTTCTTCTCAGAGATATCTGCCAATGTCTCTTCTTTTGGAACGATATCAGAATGATTGTTCTTAGAGATATGGAAATGAGACTGCTGTAAAGGAGAATGAGATTCACAGATGCGCTACTCCCTACCGGTGTACTTACCGAATGCGGCGGGAGAGGGTTTTGGAAAATTGTGTTGGAACTGCTGGGGGATGAATAGACCACTACTTTGCCTTGTTCAATAAGATCTTGGACCGCATGCATGAGAGAAAAGCAAGGATCAGTTGTATGGCCTGGACCTTTGGTGGGGATGACGTCAAGTCCGCATGGCCCTTATGGGCTGGGCCACACACGTGCTACAATGCAATTACAATCGGAAGCAAGGCTGTAAGGCGGAGTGAATCCGGTTCACATGAAAGAAAAGAATCAATCCTTTCTTCTCTTCTTTCTCTTTCTCGAGGGGGAAAGAAAAAGAGGGTCTTATGGAGGGAGGGGGACATTCGGGCGCATTTATCAAAATCCCTGCAGCTCGAAAAGGGTCATGGTTGGCCCAGTACATCCTCTTGTGCCTTGCCCCTATCTCTAAAGGGTCTTGATGCCAAATAAGGCTCTAATTACACCACTTCACTGAAAGAACAGTTTGGTATAATCGCCAGGATTTCAATCAACATGAAATCAGTTAGTTTGAATGCGTGAAAAAAGAAAAGGTAGACTCAATGCCATAGAAATTGAAGACATCGCTTGAGGCTGGAGTTATCTGATAAAAAGACCTTCTTGTTATATAACTATTTTATTGAAAGATATATCTTTAAATGAAGAAGAGTGTAAAATATCCCAATACTCCCTATTATGCTTAAAAAAACCTAGATGGATAAATAAAAATAAATACACAGATATGGCTGGAACTTTTTCTTCTTCATTAAGAGTTCTTTGATCATGTGATCGGATTTGAATCGGAGGTCTTGAACTCGAGTTTGTGAGAGACTCTTGCCACCACCCTAACTCTTTCATTTAAGCCCTTTTCTTTATTGCCCTAAAAAGAAGACCCGACTTCTTCTTCTTTCTTTTACGAATCCGACAAGCGAAAATCCTTTCTTCTCTTGAGTGATTGCTTGAGTTAATCCTTCTTGACTAGTTTTGAGTCCTGATTTTCAGTCCTTGAATGATCTTTCGGGTCTTAGTACAATGGATTCCATAGGCTTTAGCTTCCCCTCCCACCGCCCATGGAAAAAAATGCCTTTATTCTTCAGTCTTAAAATCTTGTTGTTATTCCTTCCCTGAGCAAACCTTCTTTGAGCCAACAACCTGATATCCATCTTAGTTCGACTTGGAAGTCCACGCACAATAAGAGCGAAGTCATGCGAACTCAGAAGCAGTAACAACATTTATTTTGTTTCCGGCTGGCCTCTCTATATTGCTTTTTCATCGCGGTATTCACGACCAAGAAGTACTGGATTCTCTTTCAGGTAAGCCTTGAAAGGAGAAGGAAGGCTGGAATGCCAATAGGCGTCTATTATTGAATTCACCCGACCTCATAGTACCCATTTTTGGAATGTCCCGTGCCAAAGTCACTGAATGGGTAAGTTGCCAATCCCTAAAACGGACTATGTAATGTACTTTATCTACTGGGTTACGGGGGGTAGGGGGAATTTTACTAGAGGTTTCTATTGTATCAATCTACCCTTGTTTAATTCCTATTGAAGCATATACTCGGGGGGTGGGTGCCAGGCGGGCGATTTCAAAAAGGACTCCCCATTCATTAGATAGAGAAGATCGCCAAGATTTTGTGATCCGCTGCCAAACTTATTCCTTCCAATTCAATGGACATTCTAAACATTATGCCTTGAAGAGGACTCGAACCCCCACGCTCTTTAGCATGAGATTTTGAGTCTCGCGTGTCTACCATTTCACCACCAAGGCATTTTGAAAGTGAATCATATTCCATGAATATGATATCTATCTAGTGTGATCTATGGAATGTATGACAAATGTGGAGTGTTAGAGTATTTCTATTGATCGATCATGTCATATAGGCCCTAGTCGGACATCCAATTGCTTCGATTTGAATTATCCGGAGGATGCCTTACAACATCATGGGGGTTTACAGGAGATCCCAGAGGCTCGCTCGGAAAGGCTGCTATACCATACCTTTTGACTCAAATCTACTCTAGTAGTCACTAGACTCAGTAGTCCGTCCGGCTACTCTTGTTGAAATCAGACGAAAAAAAAGATTTCGACAGTTATGAATTCCATTGAGTTTCCCTTACTTGATCGAACAACCCAAACTTCAGTTATTTCAACTACATCAAATGATCTTTCAAATTGGTCAAGAATCTCTAGTTTATGGCCGCTCTTCTATGGTACCGGTTGTTGCTTCATTGAATTTGCTTCATTAATAGGTTCATGATTCTACTTTGATCGTTATGGACTGGTACCAAGATCTAGTCCTAGATAGGTAGACTTCATTTTCATAGCGGATACAGTAACAATGAAAATCTCTCCTTCCTTAGTCAGATTATATGAGCAAATGCCTGAACCAAAATATGTTATTGCTATGGGAGCATGCGGGTGCAGGGCCTCTAAGATTATGAAGAAGCTTTTCATTCTCCGTCCTATTGAAGAAAAGACCTTCGACATGATGGTAGTAGAGTAGTCGATCTGATCTCGTGCGCGAGCGGATAGAAATGCCTATAGATGAGTAGGCGAGGGTAGCTTACCGGTGAAGGGCGTGTATGGTAGTCTTTTATTTGATGAGAACGGGAAGGGAAATTGATTGAATTTTCGACCTCTTTGGTGGGGGCAACTGGAGGGAGACAACACGGGGTAAAGCAAGGGGCAGAGCTTCGAGTGACTTATTTCTTTGCTCTTCGACAACCCTAACAAGTCGATCGAAGCTCCTCTGTCGCGCTCTAGCCGAGCGGTCCTCGCCTACACAAGCAAGTAGATTAGCTCCCTCATTCTCTTATTGTGCCGGTAGGCCTCGACGAGCGAGGTAGGGTTAGATTAGCGGAAGGGGGACTGCGAACGCCCATCCCATGAAATGCAAGGGAACCATGCATTCCTCCCGGGCGGGCTCTCGCGTGTCCGGGGTCCAATCAGATCAACTAGCGACCGGTTTACAGAACAAAGAGTTAAGCAATGGCACAAGAGGATGTACTAGGCCAACCATGACCCTTTTCAAGCAACCCTTTCAACTACCGCCTAATCTCCCAACAAGTTGCTTAGTTTAACTGCTTTTTGGCTTTCGAGAACAGGGCGTACTAGTTCTTGAGAGCGAAGACTAAAGAACCTACTATAAAGATAGAGTCCCGAGGACTTATTCTGACTGAAACAAGGCCAAATGCAACTCAATTGAAGGAAAGGGCTGTGAAGTTACCCCCACAATCCCAGTTAGTTTGGGCTGGCAGTTTTCATTCTTCAATTAATTCGAATGGGTATTGAGTCGACCTAGCTCCGAGGACTTTCTCGCACCTTTATGTCTCCATCTCTCGAGTCGAGCTCAATCTCTGGCAGGTATTGTTTGGTATGGAGTGCGGTGCATCTTTCTGGATGATGAACCCCTGTTTGAAGATGAGTAGATCGGGAATCTAACCCAGCGAAGAAAATGCCTATTTATAAGTCAGGCATACTAGCGCACCAAGCAAGAAACCGGCTAGATTTACTGGCTAGCTCGTGCAATCAACGAAAAATGCCTTCGTCTTAGTAATCTAAGCATATTCAATGCAAGCTTGATCGGGCCATGGGGAATACAGAGTTTTTTCTGAATTTCCATTGTCTGGAATGGAATGCCCATTTTTCAGCCAGGAACTGTCGGATCGCTCTTCCATTCTTCTCAGTTTTGCAGGTCGGTCTGATGGGCAGAAGATTCCAGTCAAATACTTTAATTACAAACAAGAGTAAGGATGTCAATTTCCTTGAGATCATGGGAAATGCGTGGAACTAGGAAAGATGGAACCCGTCTTTGTAGTTGCTCGGAGCTTAAGCGTGTGAAGCAGGCCCATCCTGTCATTTCCCGATTGTAGGACTGTGGAACAAGATAAGCAAGTCAGCTCAAACAAGCAGTGGGTACTACTATGAGTAACTTCTCTATTGTTCTAGTCCCTTCGGTCTTTAAACAATGGATTTTTATCCTTCAATGATATATTAAAAAAGAAAACAATAAAAAATGGTTAGTCAGTCATCGAGGAAATTCACTAAAACTACATTTGACTGATTATACTCTCTTTCTCCCCCGCTGGGGGAGACTAAAATTAATAAGAACTCTAAAGGAAAGGATGATAAACGTCTTGGAGTGAAAGATAGAGCACAAAAAGTTTTTTTTCTGGTGAGAAAAAAGTAAGCGGGGTGCTTTATTTCTTTCTTCCCTCCCGGTGTCCCCATTAGTTGATATATGCAATTGGAAAGGAATTCCAGATCATTCATCTTTCAGGCGGGATATAGATGGAATCGAGAGGGAAGAAAGAGTCCGGTTTCAGAGGTTTGATCAACTTTGTAATCATGGATCATTAACAAATCCCTAAATGCTTCTTTATACTGTCGCCAACGAAAAGATTCAGGTAGGGAGAACTCTTAGATTATCAAGTTTTAGATAGTTTTTATGAAAATCCATCTCCACCTATGTTGTGCCCTTCCTCCGAAAGCATTTCGGCATCTGTTATTCCTGGTCTCACCTTGTGAAGCAAAGTCAGACAAGGGGAAATAGATGGAATTGATAGGGAACCATAGCCAAGTGGCTAAGGCATAAGTCTGCAAAACTTCTATTCATCGGTTCAAATCCGATCAGTTCCTACAGCCCTGCACCATTCCACCCATCATTTTTTACATGGTTAGTGGATAGAACGGGGGCCTCCGCTTGCTCCTTCGTACTAGCGGCTTAGGCTGCCTTAGTTTCCCTTCTTTACCTTCTTTCTTTCCTTTTTCCCATTCATCAGGTATAGTTTTCTTTGATCACAGATCGACAGGTGATCCATCATTTCTCCCCCTTTGGTCAGTCAATCATCGTGATCCACCAGAGGGTCTTGAGCTAGCTTCCTAGAGGAGGTTTGATGGGAAAGAAAGGCGGTAAGGCTAGCTATGCTTGATCGGCATCTCCAGTATCTGTCCATCTATCCGTTCTATATGTTAGCCAGGTCAGGTTTAGGCGGGTTGGTACTGAATCAACTAATGATAGGGGAGGGGGCCGATAGTAGTGATCAAATCTTTCAGAATCTTTTTTGTAGCATGGTAGCATACAATGGTTGCTTTCCTATGCCATTCCATTCATACAAACCCAAGCCGATCCAATTTAGGCTTAGGACCCAACTCTGTTCCTTTCGCATGTGGCTCCGACTCCTAGGGTGAGGTTCACCCAATTCCATCTAAGTTAATAGAGACCAGTACCCCTCAAACCAAGGTTTGGCATGGCTTGCTAATTCCTCGAATGAGTTCCAAGCTTGTTGCCTCGAGTTTCAGCTCGCTCATTCCTTTTTTGAAAGACTTCCTGGGGAATCTCTCGTACTGTATCGATCGGTCATCCATGAATTCTCGCATCTATCTCATTCGTAGCTACAGTCTCAACCATGGCCTGCTTTTCCGAATCCATTCTTTTCTATCTCCTACATACCCTTGACTAGTAAGGGAAAATCCCTTTACTAAAATAAAAAAGAAAGGGATTTTTTGAAAAGGAGGGCCTCACAAATATATGCCCCAATAAACTTGATGCCAAAATTCAGAAATTGAGACTACAAGAAACCTTCCTTCTCTTCCATTTCATAAACAACCACCATCTCCTCCATAGAAGTTCTTGGAATGACTCTGTCTCACACTCGTGAGAAAATAAGTTGATTGACTCGCGTACTATGCTTTGCTTGACTAAGAGATTGAAACCCTCTCTTTTTTCTCATAGCGGTGCCATCCTTATAAGATAGATGAAGGCCCGGGGGGGGGGGGGTAAGTGTTCTTCAGAATGACTGGGTGTAAAGGGCACGTAGGTGGTGAATCGGGTTGAAAGTGAAAGTCGCCAAAAACTGATGGAATGCTCTAAAAACCAATTCACTTGAGTGAGACAGAGGAGAGTGGACATGTTTTCCCGAAAAAGTCCTAATGATATGACTTATGATACCGGATCCAGGCAGAATGGGAATATACATAGTTACCCGAACACGATTGGTGCTGACCACACTAGGTGCTACCGTGGTAGCAAGAGAGGCCAGGCGGTGACAATTGGAGCTCTTGGTGATGAGACCTTAGGATAAGTTACTAAAACAAAGGGGAGGATCGACCCGTTCAGTCAAATTCCGAAGAAAGACTGTTGGTAGCAGGTGGAGACATTTCTTTGGCCCTTTTCAAAAGGAAATGCGGGTAGGGTTAAGCTCGGCAGATGGTTCTCTTTATGATAAATAGATTCATTTTACAAGTTCATTATTACGGTAGTTCCTCAAAAGAACGTAAAATGTCCAATTTTGACATGCGGCGGACATGCCCTTTTCTTGACTTGGGCTCGAAAGAGGTGTGCCGCCAGCGGCATGAATCATTCATTTCGGGTTAATCCCTTGGTTGAGGGCTTTGTTATCAAAAAGGTAGTTCCCAAGAAAGAATTTTTATGCTATACGAGCATAAACAATAACCATTTTTTAGAAGACCTGCAGGTCGGGGGAAGGAAGACTGAATCTGCTCCAAGCCCTAAAGAAGTGAGGGCGACAGCCAAATGGAAAGAGTGCGTTTCTTCCTCAATAAATTGGATTAATGTCGTCCAACTGGAAATGATAACAGAATGCATAGGTCATTAGAAGGAGTTCCAATAAGTGGATAAATATAGTATACCAACTTACTTATTTCCTCTATGAGGGAGAAAGCAAATTGAAGAACCCGCGAATATGAGAAAAACTCAAATTCATTGTTAGCCCAGGAAAATTACTCGTGGTAAAGACTTTGAATCGATCTCAATGGATCTCTCGTTACTGCCCAGAGGAGAAGTAATAGGTAAGATTAACTGGATTGTAACCCGTGAAATTTTATACCCAAAACAAAAGGCTCTACCAAGCTGCGCTACATCCCTTTCAATTGGTCTACGGTGGTCATTGTAAAGAATCCCTGCCCTATTTTCAAAATTGTTATTTCCTCCATCGATATCAAATGGATCTTGGCATTGGAGCGGGTTTCGCCCGATTGGACCTACTTTTGGATAACAAGAAGTCGAGCTTATCTGCTTTGATCAAGGAAAAAGCCAAGTCAGCCACCAACTCTGTGCAGGTCACGTGACTTACAGCTCGGCCTTCGCCTTTTGAGGCTTCCTCCACCGACATCTCTATGTGCTCGCAGCACTTCCATATGGAGAAAGGTAGGCTTACCATGTTCCATCAATAGCACCTAACCTATGCCAATTTTGGTGGACCGTGCTCCACCCCGGTGAACTTATGCGGTTCCGACGTGCCCAGAGGCACCAACTCCTAAAAAAATGAAAAAGAAAAAGCAACGAGCTCCGCAACAAAAGCGAAGTGAGCCGCGCTACTAGCGCGCATCCTTTTTCCAACTGGCTTCAAATCAAAGCTTGACTTATAAGAAAGGGCTTAAAAGCCCCTAACCTAGGTTGGGAAAGCCCTTTGTTCTTAGTCAAGCCTAAACACCCTGCAATCTTTCAAAAGCGCTCACGAGAAAGAAAACAGATGCGCTACAAGCAAGGGATCGATTTTGATTACTCGAAAAATAAGAAGCTCTACCTCGGTGTTAAGGGCACCTAGCCAGGGATGTCCCCACATAGAGAGTTTTCCCCCGGGTATGTTTGCCATATATCGGGGTTGAAGATGGAATCAGGGCGGTTAGCTGCGGAGCCTGATGCAAGCCTTCCTCAGGCTGAATTCATATTTCAATAGAACCCGAAGAGCTCTTACTATTCAAAATCACTGTTCTGGGGTGTTGGTCTATCTAGGTCGGGAAGTACTTCACTTAGCCTTTCTCAAGTAGTTATTCCCCTACTTCCTCACTACGCTTCGCTTGACTTGAGTTGGGAAGAGTCATATTCATATTCCTATTCAAAAACTCCCCGTAAAGCTTGTATTTCCTTACTGAACGGTTCCCCTACTCGCTTGCTAATGGACTATAGCCAGAACGAAGGGGCAGATTATATACCAAGTCTTTCCTATTCTCCTAGTCTCGCAGTTGTCAGCTCCTTAGCTTTGGTTTTTTCTCCTTTACTCTTTAAGGTAAGCCTTGACATCCGTAGATGCCAACCGGAGTGAACCTGTGGAGAGTGGCCCAGTAATCTTCTCCATCAGGGTGGCCACAGTGAGATACAGTGGTGAAGCTAGGTTCTGAATGAAAACAGAGCGAGCATGGGAGACAAAAAGGCATGTCATTGGAAGTTGCTTCAAGGTAAGCCCCTGCCCCTGAATTGGTTATGCCCACGGCGTATCAGAGAGTGCTCCAATGGCATTGGGGGAATAATTGAGATGCCATTTCGGGGGTTATCATAAGGGACCTCCCGTTCGAGCTTTTCTTATCAAATCAAACCCCCGAAAAAAGGAGTGCATTTTCTATATATATATTTTAAGATGAAGTCACGGATGAAGCCTTTCAGGTTCAGCAATATGTGGACTGAACATCCCAGGTTCCTGGAGGTTGTTAAGGAGGCCTGGACAGCAGAGGTGAGAGGGAACCCCCAAGTTGTTCCAAAAAATGAAGGTTTACAAAGAATGCTCTTAAGGCATTGAGTAAGAGGTAATTTTGAAACATCAAGGACAAAGTAAGAGAGCAGAGAGGAACTGGTGAAGATTCAAGATCACTGAATAGTTCCTGATTCGTCTAGGCAAGTAGTATGGTACGGATAAGGATTCAGTAAAGAGAGGAGCAAAAGATAGATGTGCCAGTTAGAGAAGAATTTCCAGGATCTGCCAGCGGTATTTGATTAAAATAGTGCGGTACGAATGACTTTCTTTAATTCTACCCCAAAGAATACATTCTAGTAACTTCTAATTTTATTGAATCAACTGCCCTTGAATGCAATGCCCCTCTTTTAGAAAAGAACTAGAAATGGGTTTACCTATCTAGTGGAATATCCTGACTATATCCTAATCTCCACCCATTCTTTGCCCTGCCACCACTTCCTCATCAATGACCAAGACCAAGTATTACCAATTCCCATCGAGAAAGCAAGCAATCTCCGATAGAGATCAGAGGTATTTGGCCCCCAAAAGGGATTGGGGTTTTAGATCCTCGGGAAATCTCTTTTCTTAATACCCTTATTCTCCTTTCATCCGGAGCTGCCGTAACTTGGGCTCATCATGCTATTCTATTATTAGGCTAATAGAAAAAAGTACTTGCTTGACCCGGCTTACCAATTCTATTAAAGAAAATGAAAGGGAATTAATATCACTTTATATTTGACTACCTGAAGGAGGAGTGGCAATAACCAAGTTTACGAGAAAAGAATAGGACAAAGGTCTATACTCAAGTCTGAAATCAAGGTAGTAAGACGATATGAAGTTGTTACATGAGCAAGCTAAGTCCATTAGAGTTAATTTATTTGAGCCTTTAAGTGCCATGTGAAAGCAATAACATAAACATCGGAGAGGAAGATGAACATGCTAAAAATAGGCTTTTTTATCCTTCTTAGATCTTCTAGTTATAGTAGCTCCATGGATCAGCCCTTCGAACGATGGTATAAGAATCATTTTCCCCTTCCGCCGGTTGGCTCTTCGTTTCCTATCCACCGGGTGCAAGGTGACCCCCTAGCCAAAGACTTCCTTTCCCTATTCCGTAACCTTCAACTAAGCTTCAAGACCGATTCTCCCTTGTGCAAAGTCCTAACTTGGATCTTCCTACCACTGATGAGAGGCCATCCCCTCCTTCTGTAGACACCTCCCTACCACCATATATGAAATATGCCTTGTTTGATTTTCACTCCTCCCTCCTGTCAAATAAAGTATAGGGAGAGAACATGAAGAGAGAACGAAAAAGAGCAAAGGATTTACAAGTCTAATGGGAGAAGAATGGCTGACATGTTGACTGCCTTCGAGACTATAAAATCTAACCAAGGTGGTCTAACCCCCGGGGCGGACCCCAACCAAAAGGTGCTAGACGGACTAACGGCAAGCAAGATAAAGAAAGCAGCTGGCCCTATGTGTAAAACCTTACCGTGAGAGAGTCTTTCCCCAATGAGAATAAGAAAAAATAGAATTTGCTACAAAACCCGGCTAATAGGGGTATTCCTGCATATGAGAACATAGTAATGGAGAAGGTAATAGCCGAAATAGGATTCGTTTTGGCTAAAGCGCCCAAATCCGCTATATATTTGACACGGGTTTTCCGTAATGCTAAAACTATGGCGAATGCATCTATCGTCATTAATTCATAAATAAAGAGACTAATTAGTAGTGATTGAATTTCTTCTTTCTAAATAAAGGCGCATACGCGGGAAGGGGTCCACACTACTTCTTCATTCAGGGGGGGGGGGGGGGNTCTTCATTCAGGGGGGGGGGAACTCGCCTGATTACTTCCCACTGGGCGAGAGGTGCACCTAACCCACATACCCACTCATCAATCACAGTGTTCAGCTGACTTGCACTGATACACCCCTATTGTATTGGAATTAGGCGCCCATCTTTTTACTGTTATCAACTAATCTCTTCAATGTTCGATTCTACTCTATGTTAGAACATTTCTGTGAATGCTATTCTCATCTAAGTGGTCTTATTCTGTGTCCCGTGCTAGGAAGCATTACTCCTCTTTTCCTTCTAGGCCTCTAGTAGCCCTTCCTTCACCAAGAGAAAGCCTAGGAGAAGACCATGCTACCATAGAGAAGGGAAAGCCCACCTCGGAAGCCATTTGACCATGAGTTCATAGCTTAGGATCAGAAGGAAAGATCCCATCCCGTCTCTAAAGCAATGGTCTACGACTCTGCAGCTTGCTTAGGAGAGCTCCTTTATGATTTTTGTTCTACCGTTAAGAGAAGGATCACAAGCCCTAGTCCCAAGCTAAACAACATATTCATCTGCACCTGAAAGGGATTCGTGAGCATGAGCTTATTTTATTTAAGCTTCTTCAACAAAAAAGCAATTATCTCTCATCCGGATCTTCCTCCAACAGAATCAATGGCTTCAGATCTAACTCCAGTCTCTCCCTTTCTGACTTAACCTACCTTATCTTCTATCCCCCTAAAAACCGTACGTGTGGGTCTCCCCGCATGCAGCTCACGCCATTTGAGGTGGCCCATGTCTGGAAGTGAAGCCGCAACAAATGAATTAAAAAGGGGATAGGCGGACAAGCGTCGGTGCTTTAGGTCAAATTTCTGCTGTTTAGCTCAATGCACTATCCAGATCTTGAATCATTGGAATTCGCTTTGCTTGCTTTCTGTTCTATTATATATAAAGTCTTCCCCGGTCAAACTGGTTTGGAATCTTAAGAGAAGTGCGACCTCAGCACCGCATCTATCGACAAGGCTAACTGCCCCCTGTTGACTCCCGTTTTCCTATATACTTATTTTGCATGGGCCTTTTCCTATCTATAAGTGGAATTCCGCCTAAAAGGTCTTTTATGGAGGGTTCATGCCCCTATAGTGACCTATTAGTGACCTATTACACTAAGACTAATGAGCTCTAACTGTCGACGAGAGTTTGCATGCTGCCGCGTACGAGAGTCTGCAATCATGTGACCTGACTTCTTGCAATAGTGGCATATGATCTTGGACATGTCTTGTTGGCCTGATGCACCAGCAGAGCTTCCAGATTGAAGATTCTGACGTGAGGGGATTTGGGAATCATAGAGGGCGGATTACCAACGGAACCTCACCAAACAAGGCGGCTCATCCCGCTCGATCCGTTTACCCCTCGAGAGCGCGAGAGCGCGAGAGTGCTTCTTGCTCTAATTCTCAGGAGGCGGGCCCATCTGTAGCTGTATTACACCAACTACCACTTCTGGTTCCGGGTCCGCAACAAAAAATTCTCGCAAACCTGATTTGGCTTTACAAAGAGCATGCCTCAAAAGATGCAAACGAAATTCTTCAAATAGCGGAGAAAACCATTTATTTAAATTTTTTTTATCAATTTGAAGAACTCATCCAATCCGACGCAAGGCTCGGAGAGTCTTTCAATTGAATTCCCATCAATTGTAAATTTATATTTTTCGTTAGTTAAGAGAGGCAGAGATGAATACTCTATTTCATCTCTAACTCATTTCTTATCTGACTTTGTAAAAACAGAAATGAAAAAGATAGCAAGTTCTATGCACAAGTTTTTTTAGTGCTTTCTAATTCACATGAATAGAAGCCTTTCTTTCTTGTGCTGCAGTAATCTTCTGATGACCTCCTCACTCAGCCACTAAGGACTTTCTCGCACCTTTATGTCTCCATCTCTCAAGTTGAGCTCAATCTTTGGCAGGTATTGTTTGGTCTGGAGTGCGGTGCATCTTTCTAGATGATGCACCCCTGTTTGAAGATGAGTAGATCGAGAATCTAACCCAGCGAAGAAAATGCCTACTTATAAGTCAGGCGCACTAGCGCACCAAGTAAGAAAACGGCTGGATTTACTGGCTAGCTCGTGCAATCAACAAAAATTGCCTTCGCCTTAGTAAGCTAGCTTTGTAAGCTAAGCAAGCCTGGTTCTTTGGGCACTACGGTAGGACGTGGATCGATCATGACGAGAATGGACTTCTCCGTAATGTAATAGAAGTGTTGTAGTCTAGTTCTCTGGGCTTTCTCCCTTCTCGACCAGACAAAGGAGTGGAAATAGCCAAGTTTACAAGAAATGAATAATGAATTTGATGGAATATTCTCTTTTTTTATACTGGGGCTCATCTTTCTCATACTTCTTTGTTTTCCAAGAAGATTACATCATTAAAAAAGGAAGGAGTTCAGTTCTAACATTTTTTTCCATTTCGCTTCTATTGAAAGGGTTTGTTTATAACCAATGTCAGTGTAAAGGCGGTTAGATGAGACTCATATGATTGTATTGTACAAGGGGGCAATCGGTTATAGAAAAGAAAAAAAAAGTCAGAAAATCCATAAATTTTTGATTGAGTCAGGAATAAAATTTTGAATTCAGTATGGATAAAAGATCTTCCTATGTTATACTATTCAATTCTCGATGATGAATCGATTTGATAGCTCAGATATGGTTATTCATGAGATTTTGTTACAATTCGATATCATCGAGATTTAATTCATCCCACAGGCGAAAGATTTTGCATCTCTATGGGACGAAATCTCGAGTTATTGTGAATTAAAGAAAAATGAAAGGATGAGATTAGATTATGGAAGTCAATATTTTAGTAACCCCAGGGACTTATTCTGACTGAAACAAGGCCAACTGCAACTCGATTGGAGGAAAGGGCTGCGAGGTTATCCCCAAAATCCCAACTAGTTTGGGCTGGCACTTTTCATTCTTCAATTCATTCGAACGAGTAGGGTTTTCTTTCTTTTTTATTTTCATACCATCAAGGTGTTTTGAGAAACAAGAAAGAAAGGAAGAGCTCTTTTTTTGTTTTCAAAATGATCTCATGAGCAGCCCGGTCACGTTTGTTGAGCTTTTCTTCTTTGAGTTTCACCTCTTTTCTATTGTCTCTACTCTCAGAATTAGCCTGACCCTTGAAGGTCCTACGAAGCTTATCTCACGCCCCAACATAGCTAGGGTTTGTGTAGAAATCGTTCTTCTCAAGGAAAACCTCCTAAATCGTGTTTTGATTGGATCTACTATGTATGGATCACTAGCAAGAAATCATTTCTTTTTTAATACCTAAGTTCTGCAAGCACGAGATATGGGGTGTTATAATCGAAGGGTCATACTTCTCGGCCCTATTACGGTAAGGAAATGCACCTTGCTACTGGTCTGGTTACCGAAGCCCGACTTTAGAATTCTCAAGTGAGACGACTTAGCCGCATTCTTGGCTCACTGGTTGAGCCGCTTTGTCCTTCTGAACAACCGCAACAATGTCATTCACCCAGAAACATTCTTCATGGCTAGGTTCTTGGTACGGGGAAAGAGATTAGCCATAGCTCTGGAAGAAGTTGAGTATCTCATAGCTGACCGCACCATGGGTTAGCCCATACACCCACTACATGAGTAGAATACTACTTAGTCAAGTAGAAGGGCCAACCCGAGAGCCTGCACACGGAATCACTCATTCTCTTTCCCTCAGACCCTGTCCCTTTTTATATTAATTCTTAGAAAAATTTCCTCAAGTCTCTATAAAACAGAATGAAAAGCCAGGGTAGAAGCACACACAAAAGGAGAGAGGAAAAGTAGAAAGGGGGGAAGAAGTCTAGTGCTAGTTTTTAGTGAAACTTCTGTATAAAAAACGTACATAGCTGTTCCAGTGGAAATACTTGGAATAATTCTACCACTTCTACTAGGAGTAGCCTTTTTAGTGCTAGCTGAACGTAAAGTAATGGCTTTTGTGCAACATCGAAAGGGTCCTGATGTAGTGGGATCGTTCGGATTGTTACAACCTCTAACAGATGGTTTGAAATTGATTCTAAAATAACCTATTTGACCAAGTAGTGCTAATTTCTCCCTTTTTAGAATGGCTCCAGTGGCTACATTTATGTTAAGTCTGGTCGCTCGGGCCGTTGTACCTTTTGATTATGGTATGGTATTGTCAGATCCGAACATAGGGCTAGTTTATTTGTTTGCCATATCTTCACTAGGTATTTATGGAATTATTATAGCAGGTTGGTCTAGTAATTAGGGGCGCGCTTGTGAGTAGTGGAGCTGGGTGATGAATACCCTACATTTGAAGAAAAAAACCTTGTGGGACCTGAATAAAATAGCCGACCTTCCTATTTACGGCCAAGTTTATGACGAGTACACTCCTTGGAATGAAGAGTTGTACAGCTTTGACGAGATTTCAAAAGAGAAGAATGGATTTGACCTCAACCTTTATATAGTATACGGTCTTTCCTTTTTTCTGGGCTAGCTCGAAAAACCTAGACTCCCGCTTGGAAAATCTTCGTACGTTGCTAACCTCTTATTCTCCTCATATCTCTGAGTTATTCTTGAATCTAAGAGTGAAAGCTTAGCTAGGACAGTTCCTCTCTCCGATGGCTGGGCGGGGAATTGCATCTGATACGATTTCTTATCAGCCTCTCCTTCCGCGCCAATGACACTACTAAATACGGGTGATCTAGGTCCCCCTTGAAGTCTCAACTAATGGATGAGGAGTGACCTAAGGGCCATCAGAGTCACTTTCATCTGAGTCTTGTCCAGTGGCTTTGTCCTTGCCTTTTTCATCAGGATGATTCTTTGGGGAAGAGGACGGACGGTTCCCGTTGAAAAAAACCCCTCTTTCTCGCAGAATGCCCGACATCGTCACGAGTAAGCCCCCATTTCTTTTTTTTTTTTTGATGTTTTTCAATCGCGTTTGATGTAGTTATATTAAATGTAGTTCCACTTCTTGCTCTACAAATTAAGAAAGACTTGTCAGAAATTGGCGGTTGGGTTGGTCCGACCAAGAAAGGCATGAGAGTCTTTGGGCATTGCTTGGGCCGAGTTAAGTAAAGACTGGCTACCTAGTGATTTACAACCCTAGACGGGGAGGGAGATTCTCCAGCTCCACTCCTTTTATATATAAAGAAAATAGAGTGAAAAACTACGCTTCAAAATCAAGCCCCAAACATGAGCCTTTTGGAAGGTCCTACTCTTCTTGACCCACTCAAGCCATGAAAGTTACCTTTTTAGAAAACATGGCCTCTGAGTGATCGAAGAGCTGCTAACAAAAGGGCGAAGAAGGCCGAGCTTTAGGTCACGTGACCTACACCGAGTTGGTGGCTGACTTGGCTTTTTCCTTGATCAAAGCCATTAAGCTCAACTTCTTGTTATCTAAAAGTAGGTCGAATCAGGCGGGCCCCTGCCCCGGAACGTCGAATGTGACTTCCAGTTTTGATACACCCATTCAGACCCCGATTCATGTCGGATCAAAAAAGTCAAAAGCCATACTAAGAGCCAGCGGACCTATTCACGGGAGTTAGGCTTGCTTTGTAGTGGGCAGATGTAGCAGGGCCATCTGAAAGAATATAGGAAAAAGAGCCAGTGGAAAAAACCAATTATGCTGAGTTCTCAATTCCATGGAATATGTAGTGAGTTTGAATTGACCCAGTTAGCTAGAAGGTTCCTTTCGCTACCGTCCTAAGGTTAAAGCAAACCAACGACTCTTTTTCATTCGGGGTGAACAGTTCCTTTTTCCCTAAAGCACATACATAGGCTTCCCCAATAACCTTTCGCGTAGCTTAAGCTTACTTTCCAAATTATATAATGGAATGCGCTATCTTAAGGGGCCTTTTCTTGCCGGGCTTGAATGCGGACCTTATTATGAAAAGGCAAAGGGCTGGCTCTAGACCACGAAATGCGGGCTTTTTAGTGCTGCTTCCTTAGGTCGAGGATGATGCCGCTACCCCTCACTGACTCCAACCAAGAATCTGAAGGAAAAGGTGAAAATCCTGTTCCACAAGATCCTATATCAACTATACATCCTCCTTGTATTTATGCCGGAGACGTCACCAATGCTATGGGTTTTGGCTTATGTAGATAAAAAATGATGAATGGGATTGTGGCACTTCACTCGCCGCCAATGCGAAAGGATTCCATTGAAAAGAATGGAATGCTACTTCGCTCTACTGGATGCGTCGAATCCTGTAGCCAAGCCGATCAAATCTATCCATTTTTGGGTTCGATCCAGCAAGGAATCCATAAACATCAGTAAAAGCAAAAGCATATCCAGAAGCTGATACCAATTGTAGTAGAGAAAGACCTGGGTCAGAGAATACTATGCAGACTTTCACTTGTTCAAATAACAATTAAGGTGAAGCAGGGTCAGGAACAACACGGCCAGGGAGGAAAGAAAAAGGAGGTGGGATAAGGAGAGCCTTAGCCCTTAGAATCAAATTCTAAACCGACGTGGCGCTGCTGATTACAGTCGAAGTGCCATTGCTTGCCTATATATGAAGAACCTAGTTCTTTAATCATATCTGTACCAAATTCTTCCTTTTGGAAGAAAATATGATGCGAGGACCCGATCCACCAACTATCTGAAATGTTGGCAAACAGGGCCATAGTAGTGACTGACACTGCCTTTTCGTGATCATCATGGCTTTTTGACTTTGCCCTTCTTTTATGGGCACTCAAAACTTAAGTGACCTTTCTTCTTGCAGAACCAACACTCTATGTTTTTCAGGTCGCGATGATTTTCGATAACACATTCGAATGATTGTCACTGATTTGATTGGATTTCGTATCTAAGGCACTTGTTCTGCTCCAAAACTAATGCCTTACCACTTGGACTCCATGCACAGTCTTAGATATAAAATAACCGGACCTTTCTGTATTCCCCATGTGGTTATGCACTCTTCGAATATGAATCCATTTTCTGAAAGATTCTGGCTTTCGTGCTTTGGTGGGTTTCTGAGATCTTTTCGATTACCTATATTTCCAGATGACAGCTCAACCGATTAAAGCGATCGATGAGCTAAACAGAGGATCCCTACTTGATATGAAAGAGAACAGGAACTTCATTCATACTAAAATACTTCAATCGATGAGCTCATTGAGACAGAGTTGGTGACATTTAAGTCTGAGGCAGTGGCAGCCACCAACAGGGTCACGAGTACCCTACTGCATCATATTCGAGATGGGCTTGAAAAAGGACCCGCGAGAAGCCTTTTGCACCAAGCTAAGGAATGCAAAACTTGGCTTGGATCAAGGATGGGCTCTTGGTCACAAAAGGGAATCTACTTTTTTTTTCCTTCTAAAACCTTTCTTTTTCGGTATACCGCTCCGCTAGTAAGGAGTGCCATGCACGAGCGGAGCAAAAATAAAACCAAAGTAGGGGGAATTGTTCGTTAAGGGAAATCCTTTGATTGCGTGTTGAATATAGATCCATGTCTTTCTTGTTCCACTAGCTAGGACCAAATTCTCACATGTCTCTTTTGTTATTACAACCTTCTTTTTTGATGTCAAAGACCAAAAGCTATGCGTAAATTCTCATTGGATCTCGGTTGTTCTTTCTCTTTTCTAAAATGGTGGAAGGTATGGGGATGATACATTAGACTACTGGAATTTCAATCTCATTTTTTCTTTTTCTAGCTCGAGTACTTGTAGTCGCAGAGCTTGCATTAGACATTTGATCTATATAATTTGGTGGCAAACTACCAACAGGGGTCTCTTGGGTTTCTACTCAGTTGATTTGGCTGTCTTATTAGTTGCTGTCTTGAATTGGTTGGGAGACACAAAGGTATGGATTTTCTACAGTTGATAAGAAGACCGGTGCTTTAGGTTATGAAACTAAGGCGGCCACTTAACTTACTTGATGATTCTTTTTTTTAATTACTTCCCATAGATCTCTTGGGAAATTTATATCACCATAAATCTTTGAACCGTTTCTGGGCACTGCACTTGAATTTACTCACAACATAAGCAATTGAGTCATTCATAGCATTACTATACCAACATCCTGAGAACAGTTCCTTTTGATACTTCACAGATACCAGTAGTCTTGGGGAAATACTTGGAAAATCGAAAACGTAAAGTAATGACATATCTTCTCAGGTAACGAGCTGAACGAAAGATGAGCAGAGCATTCCTTCCGCCGGGCTTTATATGAGTAAGAGAGCGTGGCGATTTGAATGGGGATTTACAGAAGCAGAATCTTGGCTACTGGGGTAAAGGCTTCCTTGTAATCTATCCCATATGTTTGAGTAAAGACTTTAGCTACTAGCCTGACCTTTTCCTCCTTTCTCCCATAAAGCTTCCCTTCACCCAGTCCCATATCCAATTAGTAGAGATTGAGATGGGGAGACTCAAAATAAGACAAATGCGCTTTTCCTATCTGAATCGAGAGGTCTTAGATTGAAGTCACATAAGTCATGTATTATAATTGAAGTAATTTCCTGGAGAACAAAGTGCATTTATGAGCAAATTCTAGCAAGAGAGGAAAAAAAGGATCAATTGTGAAATCTGAGAAGAGGGATAAGTATCAACAAGTTATTGAAAATGGTTTTTCTCGACAAGCAGAAATATGTAAAATTGTCCCTCCTAAAAAGATTATTCTGGAATAAATGGGCAATAGTTAGGAGAGGTGCGCCAGCGGCGAACAAAAGCAAGGTTATTAGATACCTCAGGAAAGCCCGGCCAAAACCACACGTGCAAGTTTCCCTGCATGTGGCTCATCCGTGATAACTTCTTCGGATTTGCGTGAACTAGCAGACCGATCACTAAGTGGGGATGCTCCCTCCAGCATGAGGAATGTGAAGTATCAAAAGGAACTGTTCATGTATGTACGTAATCGATCACTAGTTTCAAATCCAAAACGAAAATCAATCCAAGTTTTGTACACAATGTGCTTTTAGAATTGGATTTTTAATTCATGCAACTCTTCCATTTTCAGATCCAAAACGAAGAAAAGAAGAAGAATGGAACGAAAAAATAGAAGTTGCTAACTCGAAATCCAATTCTGAAAGATTTCGTTGCAATCAAATATAGTAATAATAAGTAATATTACTCAATAGAGGTGCAAGGCTTACAGAAGTACCGAAACAACCACAATATGCACCGGTTCCAATTGAAAAACAAATTCTAGTCATTTATGCAGCTGTCAATGGATTCTGTGATCGAATGCCGCTAGACAGAATTTCTCAATATGAGAGAGCCATTCCAAGTAGCGTAAAACCAGAATTACTATAATCCCTTTTAGAAAAAGGTGGGTTAATTAATGAAAGAAAGATGAAACCAGTATAGCACAGTGCTATTTTTTAGTGACTTTCTCTATATTCGCTGAACACTTCCACTACCTCACCACACGATTTCACAGCTCGACTTTTTTCACTGCTTTCGAGCCCCTTTCTGCTTATTAGTAAGATAGGGCGCTTAAGCGCTCCTCACCGCAGGCACTGAATGAAATGAGTGGAGATCTTCCTTCCCCCTTGTTAATTACCAAGAACTTCGTTGCCACTAGTTGCGAAGAACAATTCGACCATCCTACCTAAAATAACTCGGAGCCTAAAGAGAAGAGAGTTCAGTCTACAATAAGCTGGCAGAGCTTTAGCCATTGGACTACATCTATCCTACCTAACGAGTCACCCTTTTTTTTGTTCGTTCTTCAAACGACCGTTGATCCGTTACACATCAGCTCGAAAGTACCCCTTTCAATTATGATGATGGGGGTGGACGGTAAGGCTAAACGAGGCATAATCACTGGAATGGCTTGAAGTGGGCCGACTATCTTCCATATATATATAGGTATTCAACCTTTAATGAGAGAGTCAAGTTCTAGATTCAAGTTAGCAAAAAATAAGAATGAGGTCGATATGGACATTGCTAAGGTGCTTTCTGAAGTATTAACCATTGGCTAGCGCTCATCCCTAGTTCTGTTTCCAGCCTTTCATTTCATATACCATTCCCGTATGCCATACCTCTTATTTCATCTTACTATACATCCAAGCAGATTCAAGCTATAGAAAATAAGACTAATAGTCGATTCGAGACTTAGGTACAAAGACAAAGGAATATGGTAAAAGGAGTGGAGCTGGAGAATCTCCCTCCCCGGCCAGGCTACTACGTTTTATTCTTTTAAATTCCAGGTCTGGTCTTCATTAGTATTTGCTTTTTTCTCACCCACTACGTTTTTTTCTTTTTAGTTCTTTCCCCGCCCCGTCGAGCTGTCTGAGGTTGATGGTACATCTGGTAAGATCTTTCGGTATTCATCTCCAGAGCCCGGTCAGATGCTTCAATCCTTCATTCATATTCCGTCTCAACATCTTCCTTTTTTCATGTCTATATTGTGAGTTTATAGCTCGAATCTTTGACTAGTCTTCGCCTCACATGTGAAAAATGGGCGGTCTCCCCTAGACCTTATTCCGTCCAAGCTCTCATATCATTCGTCTTTCTTCATTCTTTGCTACACATCCATATTCTTTTCCTCACTTTATAGAGATTTTGGCGTTATGATTTTTGGTTAGGGGGTGCTGGGGAGAAAGAGTTTAGGAAACCAATCATGTAATAAGCAAAAATAAATACAGATGAAAGGAGTTGTACACGAGTTTGGTAAAGCATTCACCTGTCGGGAAAGTATAAACTCTCCCGCAAGCATCCTTCTTAGGTCATCATTTGGCTTTGGCCTTGATTGTTTGATTTTGGCTCATTCTTTTGATTAAGATTTTGATTGCCATGTCTGCTCCATCTGCTGGTATAACATAGATGTCTTCTCTTACAATAGCCAATCAAGAAACCAAAGTAAAAGCCAAGCCAGTACACCGGGAGAGGAATCCCTTACTTGTTCAGCTGACGGATGCAGTATAATACGAGAATGTATAAGCCAAGTTCGGTACACCAAGCCGTTACACAAATCTATTTGTTTCAAATAGGTTATCCCATATCAGCCGGCCAATCAACAAAGGTCTGAAGAATGACCAGTGTTTTTTAGCCTACGAAAGGAAATTCCATTAGAACATATAACAGAGGTGTGAATGGGAGAATACGATACCATAAGGATGAATTAATATCACTTCATATTTGACTACCCGAAGGAGGAGTGGCACTAGCCAAGTTTACGAGAAAAGAATAGGACAAAGGTCTATACTCAAGTCTGAAATCAAGGTAGCAAGACGATATGAAGTTGTTACACGAGCAAGCTAAGTCCATTAGAGTTCATTTATTTGAGTCTTTAAGAGCCATGTGAAAATATCATGAACGTAGGAGAGGAAGATGAACATGCTAAAAATAGGCTTTTTTTCTCCTTCTTAGATCTTCTAGTTATAGTAGCTCCGTGGATCCACCCTTCGAAAGATGGTGTAAGAATCATTTTTCTTTCAGAAAGCACATGAAAGAACGAAATAAAGAACATACCAAAGGAGCATGGGGCTTCGGGGGGGGGGACTTATGCTTTTATTAAGGTGAAATACTCTTTGTGTTAGGCTTCCCCCCTATGCTAGTTACTAACTTAGGTACCTAGCCTAGAATCCATAGAGAATATCAAAGAGAGTCATCAAATACGCTACATTAGCCTTTTTCGCTTTCAATCTTTCTCTTTTTGTTTCGTTTTTTCCGGTTCCCATTTCATTTTTTGATAAAAAATAGATCTTGTTTTTGTTGTTCTTCTTTCAATTGTAGTTCTTCGGTTGAGTTCGTTCTTTTATTCAAATACATTCCATTCCAGGTTAGCACTCTGCTCGGGATGCATGGGCTGGGCACCCGTCCTTCATTACCATCTTTTATGTTATGTAAATAGAGACTTCCACTTCCACTCTCCAATATAGGGAACCTCTATCGAGCATATCACATACCTGTCTGTATCGTCGGTCGTGTTTCTTTAGCAAGAGGACGAGACATCCTAAAGTAATAAAGATCATAGATCTCAGACGAGAGGTAGATCCACATGTGAAAAAATGAGTTACTTCATAGGGGCTGTTGAATGAGACCTTACTTAAAATAAGGAATTTTTGGAATATGCTAGAAAGCAAATAGACGAGCGAGGTGGACATCGGCATGTGCGGGGAGGCTAGCGCATGTAAGCTCACATAAGGGTCTGAGCTCATATGTTGTACTCTATCATTGGCATGGACGCATCGATTCATTCGATTACGTTTTACTCTTCAAAATCCATCTATGGATTCCCAGAGCTGAAGTTGGTTGCACACAAATCCACTTTTATTCGATATCCGAGTCGAGCTGGGATCACTTTTCTTATATGCCCTCTTGATAAGCCAAGAAGGCATGTTTGCACGCTTTCATATAGAGAGGAACCCTCGATAATAGACCTTATTTCACGCCTATAGACGAAATAGAAAAATAAATAAGTAGAGGATGCTGATTTGAATGGGGATTTACAGAAGAATTTCCATTCTTATTTGAGGAGTACCTAGGGAGGGAAAGAAAGCGGACTAGGAGCAGAAGGCGAAAGGGAATTTCTTTAGTTAGGAAGGAAAGCAAGTGACATCTGAAAGTCTGATTCAGATTTTGCTCTCTCGCTCTTCCGACTCAAGCAGCGGATTCGCTCCATAGGCCGAAAATAAAGCATTTTTGAGAAAGTTTTTACAGGCCTGACCAAGAGTGCGAAAGAGCTTTATTTAGAATTAGAGTAAGGACACCTTCGATATCCAGGGGTGATCTCGTAGTTCCTACGAGGTGGAGATGATGGGGTCGGTCCATGGATTTTCCTTCCTTTTGCCACATTTCTTTCAAAGGGTTGAAGGGAGATAGTGCATCAAGCTGTTCGCAAAGGCCAACTTGATCCTCTTCCCCAGAGTGTGGATTCTGCCTTTCTTAATAGATGCGTGGAAAAAAGAAAAGCTTAAACACCTTCCTTGTGTTAGTTCGGACCATATATCTTTGAGAACAACTGCATTCTCATCTTCCAAAGATCTACATTTAGAGGTTCCATTTTGCGATGCTTTACAATCGTATGCGTTAATGCAGTAATCATATCAGTAACTATAGATCCAGAAGATTGTATCATTACCATATCTGCATAACCTGGACTCTCATACCAGATGATAACAATCTTTAGCTGAAAGAAAGAAGAAATTTCTAGGAATGTGCAGAGCTGAGACCGGCTGTTGTTGAGTGACAGAAAATGAGAAATATAGTTTGATTTTCTTCGAAAAACTATATATATGTAAGTCAATAAATATGAAAATAGAAAACTCTTTGAGATCACTACACTCTCTAGACAACAGATTTCTTCGACGTGTGTATCCTACTCTCATCTCAAAACCCAACCTTAGAAAAACAGCATGCTTTCCCTTTTCTCTTACTGTGTAAACAATCTTCAAGTCCTAATTGTACTCGATAGGAAGCGTCACAGCCTAGGTTTGGGCCCCTTCCGATGTCGATATGCAGTAATCATTTTCAGAAGCAGGCAAGCTTGTAGCGACATTGGAGTCAGTTTCCCATACTCGAAAATCTCTTCCCTGTTTCGGCCTGTGCCCAGTCAACCACTTATGATGACTTCGCCCTTACCTACCAGTGATGGAGCCTCTCCTAGTCACCGAAATATGGACAGGGGCTTCTCTTACCTCATTCACCCCTTTCTGTAGGTCAGGATCAACAGGATTGGTTGGGTGGCTGGAAGCTGACTGATCAGCTGGAAAGAAGAACGCAATGAATTCTGAATGATTAGGAAGGGCTAGACCTCTCTTGGTTAACTGAAGGCCCTACTTCTCTTCCCGAGCTCATGGACTCTTTTTATGGAGGGTACTGAGCGAATCGACTACATAGAACAATCAAGCCTGAATTCCCCTAGATGGAAGGGAAGAATGTGGACAGATGGAACCAAAGAGGAGGGACCATTTCTAGCGATGAATCAACAATCCAAATTGCTTTTCTTGCATATTCTTGATAATCTAGCGTTTATATATAGATGTAGGAAGATATGTTTGGGAAGTAAGAAGCCCCTTTGACACGTGCCTGAAACCCAAAACAATGAGTCAAATGATTTCCCAAATCCCGGCGTAAAAAATCATCCTATTTTTGGATGACGAACTATCCATCGAAGGGCGCAATCATGTCCGACTTCTCAACATCCCTGTTCGACATAATGAATATAAGGTCCATTTGGTCTTAATTGACAACGAATCAGGCCTAAACGTTTTCCCCTTGCGAACATAATAGCTAAGTTGAGTCTTCTAGTCTAGTCATCTCTTCTCCTTCTTGGCCTTTTCGAGAATCTCCGGATCTACGCTTATTTTCAACTCCTCGAAGCATTTCGTTGCTTACTACGCCTTTCCTCATTTGAACCTCGACCTTGAATTTAAGGCTATGACATCCTAAGGTGATACTAAATGGAAGTATCTTATCAACGTCCATGAATGAGAAAGAAGAGATCAAACTGCCGAATCGGAAAAATTTTATGCTATCATATAGCTTTGTATCGGCTAACTTCACGAGTTGGAGATAAGCGGACTCGAACCACTGACATCCACAACAGGGTAAACCACCGCCTCTCCGGCCCCCTGGCTGATTCTACCATAGAGGCCAACGATAGACAAGAACTCCCCCCGAACACAGCTTACAACGTTCATCGTACTGTGCTCTCCAAAGAGTAACTCTTCTCAATCTCAAAGGGTGCTGAGTTGGAATCCCATTCTAAATAAGGATTCTTGTGGTTCCGGAGGATCCAGCTACAGAAGAACCAGGAACGAATAGCTTTCCCCCCTTTTCCAGAAGAAGAACAAAATGAAGTGAGAGGCCGAGAGACAGATAAAAAAGTCGAGTCGATCAGGCTCGACGACCGGGGGAAGGAAAATGAAAAATGGATTTGGCCAAAAAAGAAGCAAGGCTATGGATACCATGACCGATCATAATCGATAAAGAAGAATCTTTCTAAATCACTTCGAGTCAGCGGGGCCTTCAAGCATCTGAAAGACGCTGAAGTTTTAAATGACATAGCGTTCCTGATAGAAAATGACGGCTCCTTCAGAAAAATGAAGTTATTCAAGTTCTTTTTCCCCAAGAAGTCCCGCTCTGATGGCCTGATGAGTCATCTACTTAAAAGAACCCTTCCTGCAGTGCGCCCCTCCTTGAATTATTCGGTCATACAATACTTATTGAATACAAAGAACAAAATTCATTTCGACCCCGTCGTAGTTCTCAATCATTTCATGGCATCGGGGTGGCTGAACCATCATAATTTCAGCCAGTCCTAGGTTCTATATTGTACGTCGAATCTCTCTAATAATATATATATGTTTTCTTAAGAACCAGACCTACATGCACAAAGAAGAACATATATCTCTGGTCATATTCTTGTGTCACTTCTGTCGTCCCGTTCATTGTGCTTCTAAAAATCCTAGCTATTCTTAGCATGATATTGAGGAATCTCATTGCTAGTACTCAAACAAGCATGAAACGTATGCTTGCGTATTCATCCATAGGTCAAATCGGATATGTAATGATTGGAATAATTGTTGGAGACTCAAATGGTGGATATGCAAGCATGATAACTTATATGCTATTCTATATCTCCATGAATCTAGGAACTTGTGCTCGTATTGTATTCAGGAGCGCTCACATTTTTTTCTTTTTTGAATTAGAAAGAATGGGGGGCCTTACTTATTCAGTTCAGGGGGGATGAAAGATAAAGAAAGGGATCATGGGGATTTATGATCGGAGAAAGGGAAGAGGTGTGGTTGGTGTGTCACTTGGTCGGTGGGGGAACCCATAGGAAGGGGGGACGACCCGCCGCCAGCGTTGATCTTGAGCAAGGATCGAACTCTCCATGAGATTCATAGTTGCATTACTTATAGCTTCCTTGTTCGTAGACAAGCTGATTCAAAATTGTCTTTCATTTCAAGGCATAACTTGTATCCATGCACTTCATATTCGCCTAGAGTTCGCCCCCAGAAATATAGCCATCCCTACCCACTCACGCCAATCCCACGAGCCTCTTATCCATTCTCTTTCCATCACGGCGGGGGAGCAATTAAAAATAGAAAAACTCACATTAGGTTTAGGTATAATTAGGCTCGAACTAATGACTTCCACCACATCAAGGTGGAATTCCCCCTATCTCTGGCGGATTGCCCAGGGAAGTCATAAAGGAATGGACATCCAGAACCATGTTACGTGCCCACGAAGTATGGAGTGGATGCCCGACCTCCTCTACCCCCCAATCCCTTGACCACGCCTCGCTCTAGGGATCACTGAATGAGAGGGAGTGGTAAGGTAGGGCGCACTATTCGATGAAGAAAAAAGACTTTAGAAAAGTGGTTCAGGTAGCTTAGGTGGTTAGAGCAAAGGACTGAAAATCCTTGTGTCAGTGGCTCGAATCCACTTCTAAAAAAATGGTTATTGTTTATGCTCGTATAGCATGAAAATTCTTTCTTGGGAGGGCCATGAGAAATCCACTTCGTACCTTCGCTTCATCATCAAAGCCTCTTTGCTAGTCCAAACTCTCTTAATCAGTCAAGCAAGCAATTTGAATAGGGATTATGAACAGGTCCTTTACTTAGCCTTAACCCTTCGATTGATTGTTCTAAAGTCGAAGTCAAGCCTTTCTTTTCTTGAGTTGCATATTTCTGCAACAGGATGAAGGAAACCAATTGAGAAAGTTGCATGTGACTGGCTATTCACTCACTTTTTTCTGCAAATGTGCAGCGGCGATGAGCCAACTGGAATCCCTCTATTCCACACTTCAGAAAGGCCCTATAGGGGTCCTTTACTTACTTGCGTGAGCCCCCTACCTGCTCACGCTCCTTACCAATAACCCGACGCTTCGCTGGAACACGGTTATGCCCGACACCACATTTCAGATCACAGGATACCGCTGAAAAATGCTAGACACTAGTGCCAGTCTAGCTGCTCTAGTAGCGAAGGCTCATCTAGCTGAAGGAAGGAGCTTTGGAAGCTGACATTCTTATTAGAGAAAGGGGTGAGATAGGCGACAGGTAGCTTGCTTCCAAGCCGGCCCGTCTGCGAGGAAGAAAGAGCTCTTTGCTGGTGCTGACTTAGATCTCGGGTGACGGAATAAGGCGGCCAGAAGCGATGAGCAGTCATGGTCGAAGCTTGGCTCTAGCCTTGCACTCTTGTTGTCACAATAGAGAATAGTAGGCCCAGAAAAAGTGACTTCCATATCTTTAAGTAACCATCCCAACAAAAGAATCTTTGATGTAGTATCAGCAAAAGCCCTTTACTCGACTTCTGCACTAGAGCGAGAAACCACTCTCTCTTTCTTGCTCTTCCAAGATAGTTAAGAGTCACCGAAGAAAAAACAAAAGCCAGTAGTGGAGCGACGATCTGTAACATCACTAGCATTAATACCTTACTTCCGCTTTCATAGGTAGGGGTTGTTAGGCTTTTTCTTCTTGTTTTTTTTTTCCGCTAGAGAACATAAATCTAACCTAATATCATGAATATCCTTCGCCCGTTATCTCCTCATCTTCCTATTTATAAGACACAACTCACTTCGACGTTTCCAATTTCCCATAGAATCTCCGGGGCTTTCCTAGCCACTATAGTTTTGTTTTTTTATCTTCTTTGTCTGAAAATGGGTTTGATTTGCTTCACCTATGAGAATTTCTATAGATTCTTCTTTTATTCATCAAAGCTCATCCTAATATCCGTCGAGATTACTTCCTTAGCCCTGTCCTATCATCTGTATAATGGGGTTCGTCATTTATTGACGGATTTTTCAGGATTTTTCTTTCTTAGAATTGGAAGAAAAAGATTGAAACGACTGTTCAAAATTTCACCTATACCTTTGAGATTCAAAAAGAGAATGCTTATAATTCTCAAATCTTTATTCTTATTATTAGCGTTGATAGCTCTCTTCTTTAAAGCTTATGCCGTAGAAGCTGACATCAGGCTATTGGCATTTTATCTGCATCTTCCTGACCAAGACCCAGAAGGAAGGGGTTCATTTGGGATGAACTCGCAAAGACTCGACTCGAGGACTTCCCTCGTAGAGTGGCATCTTTTATAAGACTCGAGTTTATCAGTGGAACTAAAAAAAAGAGTTTGAGCTCTTTTGGCTTACTTTTAGCCACGCGGAGTGGCTATCCGCATGTGTCCCAAAGTGACGTCCATTTTTTGGTAATGGGTATACTCGAGAGAAAAGTTTGGACTTCGATCTCTCCTTATACGAGGGTCATGGACTCCTTTTTTGTTTAGGATCCCCTTTCTAAATTCAATTATTTATTAAGCCTGTTGTGGAATAACCATCATTACACATTCATTGTTAGGCGGGCTGCACTCTAGGCGGCGTACTAAACATAGCGAAGTGAGGTACAAAGCACATTTCCGCTCTTTGCTTTGCGTATGCTGGTTCAAAAGTCCACTTCTTTCGCTGTCTTCTTTGCTTTGCGCATTAGGTTAGGGAGCTGGGCGATAATAGCTCCTCCGCATCCCAAAGTGCGCTGACCTCCTAGGCGTGCAACACTAAGTAATCCAAGCCAACCCACATTACTGTCAGGGGGACAGGAGACGGGCATCTCAAGGCACAACACAACCTATAGGCAACATTATAGTAGTGAAAAAGAATCATTAAATCTTGATATGATAGCCATTCGACTACTAATGTAGTGGCTACTGACTGGGTCTTGAATTAGATTGTATAGACGCAAGGATTGATAGCATTTTAGAGAACAAAACCCCCAACGAATTCTTGGAATCAAGCAAATTAAAAGAGTCCTTTTTGCTTCTGTTGGAAAAAAATGGCAAGTTTATATTAGCAAAACAGAAAAGGGTATTTCGATTCTTTTGTTAATCAGGGGACACCCAGATTTGAACTGGGGAAAAAGGATTTGTAGTCCCCCGCCTTACCGCTTGTCCATGCCTCCAAAATGATACAAAATATATGAGAACAGTCCTTTTTTAGGGGGTTACTAAACTTTTTTTAACTATTGTACTTGTATCTTGAATCCAATTTTCCTTAATCCATTTCCATAACGATAATGAAAGGAGTAGGAAAAATGCTCGGAGGATCAAAGAGAGAGATAGAAGAAGAAAGGGTTGGGGATAAATATAGAATAAGATTCAGTCACTGTAGGATCGTGGGCTAACTTTGATGAGACTGTAGGGCTCTCTCATTTATCATTCTTCTTCGGAATTGAGCTCTTACTCGATCTAGTTGGTGACTTACATATGGTTTTCTTTACATCTGAAGTCTGTCAAGCTGAGACTTTCATGGGTACTCCCTGCATCACCTTAGGGAGATGAAGTGCTGACACAATAAAATCCCCATGAAAAAGGGGCAACTTTCGTGTAGTTGGTGATTGGATGTGTGCCAGGGGTTGATCATCGAAGCCAGGGCAATAACGATGAAGGAATTTGAGCGCTGATGTAGCTAACAACCACGTTCATAGTCGATTCATTAGGGTCGTCACCTTCTACCCAACTAGTGGAAGTATCCACCATTTTCTTTGTCTATCAAACCTCATAGCTATGGGACTTCCTAAATAAAACTGCAATCGTAGTTTATCAACCACTCACAAGACCACCGAGATCTTTGACTTAGCTCCCAAAGGTAATCCACCGGCCCTTCCCCAACCTATACAAGTGGAGGGAAAGATAACGAAAGGGAGACAAAGTCCTAACTAAATTATAACACAAGCTAACCATTCCATCTATCATATCAGTCGAGTCGATCTGATTCGTTCTTATCTATAGATAACGCAAGAGAGAACTTATGACTTCACGGATGGAGAGGGATTATGTATCTACTTCTCGTATTTTTACCCCTGCTTGGTAGTTCTGTAGCAGGTTTTTTCGGACATTTTCTAGGATCAGAAGGAACCGCTAATCACCACTACGTGCGTTTCATTCTTTCCAAAGTCAATTGTCAAGCTTTCAAACTCGCCTTGAAGTTGATGAATGATTGCAAGGCTAGCAATAAGCAGGCTTGCTTATGTTACTTCTCCATCCATTCTAGTTTATTCAAGTCCTTTTTACCCTGCTCAAAAGATGAAGAAATTTCAATCTTCCGTGTGTAAGGTGGAAGCCCTAAAAAATGGTTTTCAAAAAATGGGTGATCAAAAGATCGAATCACTATACGTATCTTGGTGATCGTGAATTTTAGTGGTCTTTCTTTTTGGCTTACTCCTCTTCCTGTTCTATTGATCAGAAGCATCCAGAACAATCAAAATTTCATACTTCTGTCGGATCCTCCCTATCTCCTGATCGAGCCCTTTTAGTCCTCTCCTCTTCGAGTCGAGCTACTTCGTTACACTGATGCTACCCTGAAGCCTGATCGTGTAGCCCACCCTTGCCCCGGCATGATTATGAAGAAGAGGCTATCTCAGATCATGAAGGAGTCAAAGCCCTACAGCTAGGACGTAAGCCAGCCAGAAACCTACTAATCCACTTTGGCATTCATGTGCCATGGGTGGACTGAGTTCTTTAGCTTTAGTTCCCTACTACTAATTAGTATTAGTAGCTAGGAAGAAAATCCTATAGTTAGCTCGAAACCTTACAATCAGGAAAGCAGGAAAGGCTGCTAGGGGAAAAAGAACTATAATCCATCTACTCAATCCCAGTACTCCTTCTCGATAAGTAAGGTAGGAGCAGCTTGCTGTTTAGTTCCAGTAATCAAGATAGGCTATTTGTTGGCTATTCATAGATCTAGAGTTCTCTTCTATTGCTGATTTAGCTGCCTTCTTTCATAACCTTAGTAGCGAGTATCTTATAAGGGGAGCAGGCGGTGAGATTCCTGTTATAATAGTTGGCTTGACTTTTATGGCAGCTGCAAAGAAAAAAGAAAGGAGACCAAGATGGGCACACTTACTTCAGGTATGCAGTAACTTGCTCGGAACAATGGGAAATTAGTCTCATAGTTGCCTGTTCAGATTCCTGATTATTAGTAAGGCAAGCGATGAACGTTCTATGCTAAGGCCAATTTCGCTACTTCAAGTCCAGAGTATAGGCTACTCAATGAGAATGAGACCTACATAGCCTTGTAATTGCCATTACAACTATTGCTACTGTAACAGAAGTAGAAAGGATAAAAGAAAGATATCCGAGCATGAGAAAGTCAGACTGGGGAACAGACGTGTAAATAGAATAGCCAGATAGCGGGAAGAAAAGAGAAGCTCCAATGGACATTAGAATATGAATAATAGGGCTTTCCTGCTTGAGAAGAAGAGGGACTTCCATGCCCTTTATAGCTACCTAAAGGCAGGCTCAAAGACAAAGGAAGGAGATCCGGGCACAAATTCGTATGAAAATCGTATGACTTGAGAATTGGAATAGGAGGAATTCCTGGTTTAGAGTTTACCTATATAGTTCTACTTAAAGGCGGGCAAGACGGGAACATCAGTTATATTCTAAAATAGCTTGGCAGTTCTAGTTCAGTTCTTAATGCTGTAGTTCTGTAGTTACGGGGGAAAGAGGCTTGAAGGCCGCTTTCAAGCGAGTAACCAGGGACTTACTGCTAATATATATCCTAATAAGACTGGACTAGATAGTTATAACTATCCTAATACAGAAGCGAAACTCTTAATTAGACCGGGGCACACCTGCCCCTTCACCTACACAAGGATCCGTTATTGGAGTAGGACGCTTATATCGGGGTGATCCAGTCACCCGGAGAGATAAAAATAGCTATGAGCCAACTCACTTATTATACGTTACCATGAAATCTGGCATGCCAAACCGTGTATCAAATCTCATATCATCCATGTTCGGTAGATAGCGATTCAGGGAGAAAGGCACATCGCATGGGTTCCAAAAAGATCTACTAAATTCATCGAGTTGTTCCGGATCAAAACGGCCAGTTATTAATGGAATTCCTTGTCGGCTCTCCATAAAATACTCGTTTGGACGAGGGCTTCAAAATACATCATAAGTGAAACTCGTGCTGATGAATAACCAACCTGCAATGAATAGAGAAGGTATAGTCATGCTATGAATGACCCAGTCTCGAATACTGGTAATAATATCAACAAAAGAACATTCTCTTGTGCTTCCAGACATGCCGAGCTCCATATATTCTTGTACAGTAAAAAGGGGATCAATTCCATAAAAGATGAGATCAGTAAATGGAAATGAACTAAAATTTTATCTTTGTAAGATGGAAGTAATGCTCACTTTATCTGCTTCCGGTATATGAGCCACTCTGAAATATTGTTAGACATCGAAGATGAAGTTCTCTACTTCCTTAGCACTCCGAGCACACCTTAGGCTCAGGGTTCCAAACCTTTGGTCTCTCCCTAAGCTCTCAAACCTGTCGAGAGAATGTTTAATAACTCATTAAAATAGTAAGCTGCAATCAGAGAATAAAGCCGATATCAAAAGTGTTTTGTGAATGGGAACAAGACTGAAAGCTGGGAAAGAGGACTCCGTAAATAGCGGTATTCTATGGCTAAACCATGCTTTTTCGGGACCCCTGACTCTTATTCTTATGCTTATTCAACTAATCTCTCTCTCTCTAGTGGATTAAATAAGAACTACGAATGCTAAGGACTACTAGGGAACAATCCAAACTTGGGGCTAAGCCCCACCCCACTATAGATTTCAAAAATCTCTAGAATTGCAATTGTTTGGAATGCAAGGGGCGTCAGCAATGGCCCTACGCGTAGGCGTCTCGATGATCTTGCTCGGATCGGGCTTTAGTCTTTGGTTGTTATCCTGGAAAAAATGGTTAGAAAGGCGAACTATGTATCAAAATGGAAGCGGAGATTGCGTATGGATGGATGAATGTCGAACATCTCGCTTGGATGAATCCCCTGCCAATATCTTGGTCTTTTGGAGAGAAGATATCCTTGACCTGTCCATGATTGAAGCCAATGCCCAATTCATTTCTACCAATGCAAAGATCAAATCTTAAAATACTCAAGGTGCTCTCCTTACGTAAGTTAACAAAGTCAGGGAGATTTCTCTTTCCATAAAAGCAGCTAGCAAGGGTTCCAAACCTTAAGTGACTTAGTCAGTAAGTTCATTCACCGGTATGGCGAAGCCTCAAGTCTGAAATCAAGGTAGCAAGACGATATGAGGTTGTTACAAGAAAAAGCTAACTCCATTAGAGTTCATTTATTTGAGCCTTTAAGAGCCATGTGAAAGCAATATCATGAACGTAGGAGAGGAAGATCAACATGCTAAAAATAGTCTTTTTTTCTCCTTCTTAGATCTTCTAGTTATAGTAGCTCCGCGGATCCGTCCTTCGAGCGATGGTATAAGAATCATTTTTCTTCCAGAAAGCACATGAAAGAACGAAATAAAGAACATACCGAAACATGGCCTCTGACAGCGGTTGATCGAAGAGCTGCTAACAAAAGGGTGAAGGTAGGATTCACAAGAAAATAGCTGTGGACGGATGGAAAGACCGGAAGAAAACATCCATTTTTTTGAAAAGACAAAGATGAATGTGGATGGATTGAGCCAATGTTTTCAAAAATGCCAGTACTATAAGTAGATTCCACTTCTCTTTATTATACATTTTGCACCTTCAAAAGAGATCGAAGGGAAGGCATATTGAATTACAAAAATCGATTCATGTGTACTTCTTGCTACTACATGGCAAGAAATATAGGAACTAATTCAGTCATTTGTGGATATAAAGGGAAGAAGCACATCCTGCACCCTCACTTGCGAAGCGCTACGCTCCTGCTTACGAAAGACTACTTTTCAAGCAAATTACTGAAGACAGACTACATGGAGTGGGAAGAAAGCTCCAGCCCTTAGCCCTGAACTCCTTCAATATCGCACATACTACTAAAGACTGAACTGAAGAAGGGATGGGATAGACATAGCCATCTCTCCCTCACCCCGCAGCTCAAACTCTGATCCTGATCCAGATCCAGCTATGGACTTACTAGAGCTACTACGCATCCTAGAATTGGGGGAGTAGCTAGTCCATGGAAGCTTCGAACTTCCGTAAGAGACTTTGGTGTAGGCCACTCAATCAACTATAGCTCGTACCTTTTCCTTGTCTACCACAACTCCATCTAAGGTGATCATAAACTCTTTTTTTTTGCATGAACGAACACTTCTTCAAATTGATATAAAGTTTCTCCTGTCTCCCTAAAGGAAGAGCACTTTCTTATCATACACTCTTATTCTTCAAATGAATGAATCTTTGGACCAAGATGGGGCCTAAGGTGTTTTAATAAAATCTCATGATCTAAGTTGTCAAAGCATTTGAGAATATCGACTTCCATTAGTTTATCAAGCCTACCCCATGTCTACATTTGAGTAAAGAATGTAATAAGTTCTCTACCTCGTCTGAAGCCATGAGATTGGGGTATAAAAATGTCCTCGAATACAATGTAGTAATGATAGGGCGTCTAAGAATAGAGTATCTGTTGCTTGGGGTTGTATGATAGGTCGCATTTTGTCAGGCTTCTTAGGTTTGGGAATCCAAGATCGGTACATAGGAGAGAATTTGAAAGTCCCATCCACTGGTCCCATAAATGCCTAATCCTTCGGTAATAAAGAGTATAGCACAATTCTTTCTTGATTTTACCCATAAGCTAAGGCATGTTCTTCACATTGCAACTGATAGAATGGTGGAGAATCCTCCTGAGAATCAAGATGACTTATGTAATCAAAAAGATATTTAGCAGTCGTAAAAGAGGTGACAGTGTATATGAGGCTCAAAGGAAGTACACAAGAAATCCCATTTGAAGCTAAGCACTTTTCATCTTTTGTAGGAAATCCCCTACTCTAGTCTTGGGAAATTGAAGCGACCCATCCACATAAGCAAAAAAAGGTTTCTCGAGCAAATCATTATTCATAGCATAAGTCCATGACAAGTCATTTCCAAATACTTCTTTCTGAAGAGCACAGGAAAATTCTATGGAATCCATTGTACTAAGACTCGAAAGATCGTCGATTGTAATTTATCAACCATTCACAAGACCACCGAGATCTTCGACTTAGCTCCCAAAGTTAATCCACTCGGCGCTTCCCCAACCTATACAAGGGGAGTGAAAGATAACGAAAGGGAGACAAAGTCCTAACTAAATCATAACACAAGCTAACCATTCCATCTATCATATCAATTGAGTCGATCCGATTCGTTCTTATCTATAGATAAGGCAAGAGAGAACCTATGACTTTGCGGAAGAATTGTTTCCCTGAGTGGGGTGGTGTACTGCTGTTGTTTTATGGTCTTCGTCCACCCGTTCACTCGACTACCACGCTTAGTCTGTCTGCCCTTCTTCGTAAGTAGCTGGACTTGGATCTTCGTAAGCAACTGGAACTATCGAAAGGAAATTTCAATTGGCTCTCTAAAGGTTATAGCCCTTTTTCTTGAAAATTCCTCAAATGCCTGTCGTGCAATAATTTCTTCTTATTCAAGATATTATGTGAAATTAATAAACCTACTATTGAATCTAATGTGTGAAAGTAAAGTCAAAGTCTTAGTTGGTGCTTCGGCTTGATTACGAAGAAGAGGCCATTTTTTTTTCATTTATTTCGACGACATTCTAACTGCTAGTGTGGATGAGAATGAACACCTGAATCATGTACAATGTGTACTGGAAGTCTTGCGATGGGAGAAACTTTATATCCATTTGAAGAAGTGCTCGTTCATGCAAAAAAAGAGAGTTTGTGATCACCTTAGATGGAGTTGAGGTAGACAAGGAAAAGGTACGGGCCATAGTTGATTGAGTGGCCTACACCAAAGTCTCTTACGGAAGTTCGAAGATTCCATGGACTAGCTAAAATCTATCCTGCTTGGAAAGAAGGATAGATATTTTCACCTAGCTGGGAGGACGAAAAGGACAGGGATATAAAGCAATATAGCCTGTTCGGAAAGGAAAGCGCATCCCTCATCGCATACCGGATATCTCATACCTACTTGAGAAAGAGTCTCGGATATCGCATATCGAAGACACCTGCCCCTGACCTGTCTTATCTTAGAATACATTATCATAAAAAAAACACGAAAGGGATATGGGTTTTCTAACCACTTGACTTGCTTCTAGGCTTAGGGAGAAAGGCGCATCGCATGGGTTCCAAACCTCGCGTTTTCTCTATAATTTCAAATCTCTCCTCTGTCTTAACAAAGAAAGATTTGCCAATCCTCTTAGGAATCGAACTAGACTAGTTGCCATAAAGAGCTCAAGAGACTCAGATTAGTTCAAACGCTCGGGACCAAGGGGCCTAGCTGCTATTTCACCAGGAGTGAATCTAGCTAGGGCTATTTTCCACTAATAAGAATCTCCTGACCCAGGCGTAGATTGGAGATTGTCTAAATGCCAATAAGGAAATGGCAGCAGTCCTCTCATCTCATATAAAAGAGAAAGAAGTTCTATTTGTTCTCTCTTTTCCCGAGTCTGATTACATTCAAATCGTTATTTTTAAATCAAGTTGGTCGTCATCACACCACTCGTTGATGTGGATCTGGGAGGCTGGGTCGGCTAGCATTGAATACGAATAAGCTATCTTTCATTCCTCTTGTTCAAATACTTTCCCTTGGCTTCGGTGCCAACATGGTCTTCTCTTAGGGTTTCTCTTGGATTTAGAATGGGAGCTAGACGTTAGCACTTGACTTTCTTACTACAAAGAGTGTTGGCCCTGCAAGGAGAAAGGTCACTTGAGTTTTGAGTGCCCATAAAAGAAGGGAAAAGGGAAAAAGCCATGATGATTAGGAAAAGGTAGTGTTGGTCACTACTATGGCCCTGTTTGCCAACATTTCAGATAGTTGATGGATCGGGTCCTCGCATCATATTTTCTTCCAAAAGATAGAATTTGGTACATATATGATTGAAGAACTAGGTTCTTCATTTATGGCAAGCAATGGCACTTCGACTGTAATCAGAGGCCGAGGAAATGTGTAATTGCTGAAGGGAAGACATATTGAATTTCAGAAATCGATTCATGTGTACTTCTTACTACTATAGGGCAAGAAAGATAAGAACTAATTGAGTCATTTGTGGACGGGAAGAGTATGACATATCCCAGGGACCAATCTATCTCATTAAAGGATTTTGTGGATAGAGCACAGACCTCAGACCAATCGATTAAACCCATTATTGTGGAGTTTCCTGGGGACGTATTGAATGAAAGTCATTCATGTGTGCCGATTTCCTTATGGTTGACTTCAAAATTGGGATACTGGTTTCACCGTACTTATAATCCATCTTTCATTATATGCTAATTTCAGACTATTAGTTCATAGCGAAGCTCAGCTGCTTAGGATAGACTAAAGGAATCGTTTTTGTGTGATCAGGATTCGTTCCCCTTACCTACCAAACTTAACTTCTCTTTCTAGCCCTCACTATGCTTCGCTTGACTTGAGTTGGGAAGATTCATATTCATATTCCTATTTAAAAACCACAATGATTGTATTCCCGTAATGCTTGTATTCCCTTACTGAACGGTTCCCCTACTTAGCTTAAGGGGGCGCGTCGAATCGCTGAAAGGCCTTGATGATTCTCCAATTTGGTAATATTAAGATAGAAAACCACAATGATTCCAAACTGCATTTCAATAGTCTCGTATCCATGCTGCTCCGACTCAAAACTCGATGTTTGTTAACTAAGCGGGACATTCCCAAGCTAACTCTTATTTAGCAAACTCCTTTCTCGTTCCCAGCCCTTACCAGGCAGTTTTCATTATGTGTTCTTTGCAGTGTCTAGGGAGGTTAGGAGTGAGCATGATGATACCAATGCTAGTCATTCTCCTTTACAGCAGTCTCATTGCCATATCTCTGAGAACAATCATTCTAATATCGTTCCAAAAGAAGAGACATTGGCAGATATCTCTGAGAAGAAATCCGATTCAGTTTATAGAAATTAAAAGAGATTTATTGTAGTTCTATCTCTTAAATACATGCATAGAGAAGACTGAGCCCAAAGCATTGCAGGTGAGCAGATCAGCAGCGATAGAGATTATTTTTTTGGGTTAGAAAATGTTAGAACTTCCAGCTATCAAGGAGACGAAAAGCTTCTTCTTCTTCTGATCTGCATCATGGAAGGTAAAAAATTTATTACTTAAAGGGCTCGACCAATCAGCTTTGTTATAAGATAAGGACCTCAGGTTTCAAGAAAAAAGAGTTTAGAAGCCTCATTCAGGTAAAAACTCTTGAAGAAAAGGATTCAATCTTTATTTGATGAGACAAAAAGGGACTATTGACACTACGTGTTAAGAAACTTGCAACGCAAGTAACACAAGAACAATATAATAGACAAATGGAGTTTGAATCGAGGGATCTTCAGCTCCGGGACCAGGCTGCTTCTCTTTTCAAGATGGAATTATCTCGCCATCAAGATATAATAAAGAATTGTATCGACACCAAGAAGCCATTTTTGCTTTTTTTTAATGACCAAACTAAATACATTGAGGAGTCCTTTAGGCCTAGGATACTACCTGCCTCTATGGAAGAGGTTGACTTTGTACCGCCCGGAGATCAGAACCCAGAGCGAGAAGAACGAAAGCCCTACCCACAGCTACAACTACTGGCGCTTCAACAATATCATACAAGATATTTAAATGAAAAATGAAATACTGTACTGTGATTCTAACTTTAGAAATCATTGTATTACTTATTATTACTATATTTGATTGCAACGAAATCTTTCAGAATTGGATTTCAAGTTAGCAACTTCTATTATTTTTCGTTCCTTTCTTCTTCTTTTATTCATTTTGGATCTGAAAATGGAAGAGTTGCGTGAATCAAAAATCCAACGGAGGTTCATGGCCAAGGGCAAAGATGCCCGAGTAACGGTTATTTTAGAATGTACTAGTTGTGTTTGAAACGATGTTAATAAAGAATCAATGGGGATTTCTAGATATATTACTCAAAAGGGAGAATCTTGCTGCTTACTTGCTATATCCCCGCGTTCTTGCACGGCTCAGCTCGTTCTTCGAGCCCTGCCTCTCCCTTCCCCCTCTCCCCATTTTACCGTCCAAAACAAGGTCGTATGGAGTATAACAAAGTGGTAAGGCATCAGTTTTTTTGTACCGGCATGCAAAGGTTCGAATCCTTTTACTCTAGATTATGAACACCTGATCGGATCTGTCAAGAACGAGCTGACGACTACACGGGAAGCAACTGACTGCAGTCCCTGAGCCCATCTTATAGCAAGACAAAAGTGTGATTTGAACCTACTTTGCTAAGAGAAGAGATAGAAGGGAAAGACAGATGGCAGAAAGCAATCCCTTCCAACCAACCAACCCGCAGAAAGATTGAAAGCGAAAAAGGCTAAAGTAGCGGATTTGCTTATATGCTTGTTCTACAAATTTATGACTCTCTTTGATATTCTCTATGGATTCTGGGCTAGGTACCTAAGTTAGTAACTAGTATGGGGGGGGGGGGGGAAGCCTAACACAAAGATTTTTCACCTTAATAAAAGCATAAGTCCCTCTGGAAGCCCCATGCTCCTTCAGTATGTTCTTTATTTCGTTCTTTCATGTGCTTTCTGGAAGAAAAATGATTCTTATACCATCACTCGAAAGGCGGATCCGCAGAGCTACTATAACTAGAAGATCTAAGAAGGAGCATTGGGCTTGGCTACTGAAATCAAGGTAGCAAGACGATATGAAGTCAAGGTAGCAAGACGATATGAAGTTGTTACATGAGCAAGCTAAGTCCATAGACCTTTGTCCTATTCTTTTCTCGTAAACTTGGCTATTGCCACTCCTCCTTTGGGTAGTCAAATATGAAGTGATATTAATTCCTCCTTATGGTATCGTATTCTCCCATTCACGCCTCTGTTATATTTTCTAATGGAATTTCCTTTCGTAGGCTAAAAAAATTGGTCATTCTTAAGATCTTTGGTTATTGGTCGGTCAGTTATTGAGGACTCTGCCGGGTAGAAGCCCGAATATCCTATTTCATATCTTTTTCCTCGACTTCGATTAGACCAGACCGATCCAGAGAGGAAGGTGCCCACGGGGGCACCGCCAGATGTTGTAGATGAACTTAGTAAAGCAGAAGTTGAGATCGTTCAAAAATAAATTTCCCTGGAGCTGGGAAAACTCCTCTTTACCCGGTCTGGGATCGATTTCAACTCAGAGATTGCCTGGTCTTTCTTGCCTTTCTCTACTATGCCTTTCATCGTGAACTACTAAATCGACTCCTAAGAGAAAGATAGCCTTTTGGCTTTCTCAGGTCCGGGCTAATTCTTTGTCAAGCACAAATTCTTCCTTTAGTCGATCAATTCCTTTAAGGGATCTACTACGGAAATTGAACAAGACCGATACCGATTAAGCATGTTGACTATCATCAAGCATACCAACATAGCATGAAGCCTACCATGCTACCCGAAAGCATTCTCTCTATCCGAAAGCCTACCATCGACACCATAACATCAGTTGTTGATTGATTGAAAGTGGATTGGATTGACGGCATTCATCAGTTGATTGAAAATTTAATTTTCTTTTCTGATTGAGAGAGGTCCCTTTTGGGCTAAAAAGTCCCTTGATCCGTGGAATCCTTTTTGTCTTGATTTAGGGGGAATAGGCGCATTGATTAGGTTATGTGGTTCACAAGGAGCTGAGTTACGTACCAGTGCTACTTCGATGTGTGGAAGAGGAAAATCCTCTTTTGAGCTTTCCTTAGGCATCTTTGGACTCACGGAATCAGCTTTCCAATTGAGGGAAAAACCGTTCTCGAAGAAGCGTGACCATCCAATTGAATCTCGTTACCCTCCCGTGTGGTTATGGGGGCGGGCCTACTTTCAACTTTGTTACTATGGAGCCAGGCGGGATCGTATGCCCAGTTGTTCACATGCTTCAGAGTTAAAAAGTATATATATAGAAAATGCACTCCGTTTTTCGGGGGTTAGATTCGATCAAAAAAGCTCGAACGAGAGGTCTAACTCATAGTTCAATTGGACATGTAGGTTATATTCGTATTGGTTTCTCATGTGGAACCATAGAAGGAATTCAATCACTACTGATTGGTCTCTTTATTTATGCATTAATGACGATAGATGCATTCGTCATAGTTTTAGCATTATGGCAAACCCGTGTCAAATATATAGTGGATTTGGGCGCTCTAGCCAAAACGAATCCTATTTCGGCTATTACCTTCTCCATTACTATTTTCTCATACGCATGAATACCCCCGTTAGCCGGCTTTTGTAGCAAATTCTATTTGTTCTTCACCGTTTTAGGTTGTGGGGCTTACTTCCTAGCCCTAGTGGGAGTAGTGCCAAACATCATCCCAGAAGCAAATGAGCTTACAGCTTATCAAGCTAACTTGGGTGTTAGGCTGCAGTCTTGTAGTCAGTGGATGGGAGGTCTTCCATTCCAGAAGAGATCAAAATTTCACTCTTTATCCCACTTATCATCTCTCTGTGGGACTTGTTCCCTCTTCAACTCGACTCTTTATAGATAGGAACTTTTATTGATAATGCTTAAGGTCCCACCTTACCTTAAAAAAATAGCCGAGCCGAAAGAGCTCTCACAAATAGAATTTGAGTACCATGGGGAAAAGCTAGCTGGATAAAGAAGACTTTTATTTAGTGATTCAGTTAAACTGATGATCCGTTATTGTAATAGATAGCAACAACCATTTCATCCGGCATGCGTATTTTTGATTTTCCAATGGATTTACATCTTTCATTAATGGAAATTTCTTGATGTAGTGAGTAATAACTCTGGTTGTTCGCTGTTCAAGAATTCTTGTTTAGGCAGTTCATACCACCCATACATAATGTTTTGATCTAAGATTTTAATTCTTCTATGTTTCAGCAGTAGTATATTGTTCCATGGAGCTAAGGTTCAAAATATGAAAGAAACTGGTGTTTTCACGACTCTACCACCCAATCAATTCTGTTCCACTTAATCCCTATTTCATGGCCTATTGATTGAAGCTCTACATTGTGGGATCGTCCGAGTCCCAAGGAGCGTTCGGGTTTCATCCTTTGAGTTCAAGGAGGAAGACTTTATAAAAGCGGCTTTTGACATTTTCAATCGTCTTTTAGGGTGGGAGGAAAAGAAGAGGGGAGGACAGAACCACTATCCTATCACGATCAACTACACTTAATCGTTTATCCTATTAAATTAAAAACATTTACCCATTATCTTGATCCTGGGCGGATAGCGAGAATCAAACTCGTATCTTCTCCTTGGCAAAGAGAAATTTTACCATTCAACTATATCCGCATTTGGTTTTTCATTTTTTATCCACAATGTATAGTATACATCAATGCAGAGCTAGGCTATTATTATATAGAATTGATTATGAAGTTAATATTTATTACTATATATTCTATTTATTTAGATATATTTCTTTCAGAAAAGAAGGACAGAGTTGTGTGAATTAAGGAGAACTCAGGTAGCTTCACTCTTCAGTCCACTTTAGAGTGAATTCATACTCAATCTTTAACCGGTATCTCGTACTACTTATAGCATCATTAATCTAGCTAGCATTCTTTAGCCCTCGTCCTTTCATTATGGCATGATGAGGCTGAATAGAAAATCTTGCAGATCCCCCCTTCCCTTATCTTGTTGAAAGGCAGCATTCTTCACGTCAAGTTGAAATAAGGGCCACTTTTTGATTGCAGCCAAGGCAAGAATGCCACGAATGGTGGTCATTTTAGCAACCTAGGGAAAATCTTTCCCCTATCTTTAAAGCGGTTCGACTTCATCTTTTTGAAGGAATCCTTTAGCTACTAATCTAGCTTTGTATCTCTCTACCGAGCCATCTGCTTTATGATTGATCTTGTAAATCTACTTGCAGCCAATGGCTTGTTTCCCTACAAGCAATGTGACTCAGTCTTCTTCTTTTTTTCCTTCTTCCTGCATAGCATCTCTCCAGTAAGAATGATTGAAGGCTTCAGCAAATGATTCAGGTTCATGAGAAGATTGAACTGAGATGAGTTAAACTCGATGTTTTGGGGAAATTTTTTTATAAGATAAGACAAAAATCCTTCAACGTGATAAGAAAGTTGAGAGGATCGGCGAACCTGAGAGAGGGATCCTGAATCTGAGGAAGTGACTAGAAGGGAAGCAACTGGGCTAGACTGCTGATCTTCTGGAGTAGTCCTAACTTTGTTATAACCA